>JAIPRK010000349.1:0-236475 GCA_025469195.1 Chaitophorus viminalis | reverse complement strand
TCGCAAATAAGAACATCTTTACCTTGTAATTTTAGGTTGAAGTCGTTCATATATTTTGTGATATCCACTAAAAAAGCTAATTTCCAAACCCATTCACTATCTGTAAGTAAAGGCAATGGTCGATTCTAATCAATTAGAAATATTTCAATTTCATTTCTTAGTTCAAAAAATCGCGATAGGACTTTTCCACGGCTAAGCCATCGAACTGCTGTAAAATACGATATATCTGGGTATTTTGTTTCTATTTTTTTCAAAAAATCTTAAAACTGACGATGCCTAAGTGCGCTCGAGCGAATAAAATTTACTGTTGATATTATTGGATCCATAATACAAGACAAGTCTAAAGTTTTTCCGCATAATGCCTGCTGATGTATAAGACAATGCAAAGTCATTGGTTTAAAACCTTTTGCACAACTCGTAAATATCTGTCCAATTAAACCTTTTTTTATGCCACACATATTTTTCCCGCCATCAGTAGTGATACATTTTAAATTCTCCCACTTTAAATTATATTCTAAAAATGATTTTTCAATAACTTTAAATATGTCGATACCTGTCGTAGTTCCATGCATACTGTGTACAGAAAGTAGTTAATTTGAAATTTCTAAATCGTTATTAACACCTGGAATAAATAAAAGTAACTGTGACGTATCAGATATATTTGCTGATTCATCAAGTGCTATACTAAACGAAATGAATTCTTGAGTTTTATTATTAACCTGAGAATTTAAATTGTTACTAATATCGTCAATTCTACGGGTTACTGTGTTAGCAGAAAGGCTAATATTTTTAAAAGTATCAATTCTTTCTGGACAAATTTCTTCAACTGCTTGAATGCATTATTTTATTAAACTACCATCAGAAAACGCTTTTCCTCTTTTTGCCAATATATATGAAATACGAAAACTAGCCTTTGTAGCAGCTTCATTAATATTTTTTTGTTTTTTAAATAATAATTGTTGTGATAAAAAATTATTTTAAAGTGATTGCAATTTATCTAACCGTAATTTCCCAGTAAATTTTGAAAAAGTTGTCTTATGTTTTGTTTCATAATGCCTTCGAATATTGTACTCTTTAAGTACAGAAATTCTTTCTTTGCAAATTAAACACATTATTTTGTCACCTGAATAAATTACCAAATAATCCAACGACCACTTTTCATAAAAAACACGGCATTGAATTTGCAGATTCTGATTCTATTTTTCTTTTCAATCCTCTTCCTGACATGTCGAATTGATGAATCTTAAATTAATAGGTAAAGAATAATATTTATAATAAATGTACTGCAAACTTAGACATATTATGCAACTGTATAAACGTTATGAAATGATTTCGTCGTATCGCTCATCTATGTGGCTAATTGCTGATCATCGCAGCCGTTATCGACGTTTTATAAATACATATTCGTCAATGGTTTGTGAACCAAAATTTCATCGTTTAATTAATAATTATTAAAAGGAAAGGCCAATATCTGTCGTCGCGTTCAGCTCATAAATTATGATACGTGCCCGCGATAACGACTTTTTAAAATACACATATCTTTAGATATCTATATTTTATTTACCGTCCTATGAGTGCTGCGGGCCGGTTAAAACTTGTTCACGGGCCGTAGTTTGGAGACCCCTGATCTAGTGTATAAGGGCATGTGGTAGTCTTAAGTTATAAATCTTGTTTAAATCGTACTAACCTAAGCAAATACGCTGTTCTTAATTTTGATATTTGTTTTTTAAATTTACTTTTATTAATATAAATTAATCATATCCGGAAACTTAAAGAAGTAAAAAAAAAATTAATCATTTGAAAATTGAAAATTATAGTTTGGAAAATGTAACGTCAAAAGAAAATCACATTTTGGTTATATACTTATAGAAGTATTAACTTTTAAGTATTGCTTTTAATACAGATAAGACACCAGTTTCTCCCATTCGTTTTACTTTAGTCAAGTGTAACCACAGATATATAAAACAACTAGATAGCCAATTCAATGTTTAAGTCCCATGAGAGATATGAAGTCTGGTAGTCATATGCTATAAGAGAGCAAATTCTATGGATTTCATAATAAAATCCAAACAATTATTTTTCGTTCTTAATATTCATTATTATTGATACTGTAATCTGTTTTTATATAATATTATTACAATTACATTAATAAAATTTTCTCTGTTAGAATTTGGCTGCCAAACTTCTGGTATACTGATATAGTTACCTATCTAATTGTGTTATGTATATCTGTGAGTGTAACAGACCAAGGCGCCAGTAAAACGACAATTTTCCTATTAATACGTATATAGATATATGAATTAATAAAGATAGTATATAATATGTATATTTTATAGATTCTTATAAGTTCAAACTTAAAAATATAATCATATAATTTCTAATGTTATACCGATAATTTAATTGGAATTTACAAACGCGTTATAAGTATACTGCGCAGTACGTGTTACGTAGTACTGCAGTACTGACGTGATTCAAAATGAACGAATATTCCATATTTGAAATGTTTAAGAGTTATATGAGAATTTAGATATCTTGAAAATCCTTATCGTACAAGTTTCGTATTTTAAGTTGTTTTGTTATTATTTGCTGGCGTTATAACACGTACGAGGAGATGAACCGACTAAAAGTGTGTAGGTCGTAGTGTTTGTGATAGTGTCGCTCGCGGTCTGCACACTTGACACGTCGACCTCCGTCCCCGATCACCATGCATTATCCTCTTATTACGTAGCATATTATTGTCACCTCGAGATGTTCTGCACGGACACGTATACCGCGCGGGGACAGTGGTGTTTTTCGCACGCAAGTCGATTGAAACGTCAAAACGGTGAATTATATTTTGCAGTAGAGGGTCCGTATACGAACGGCGTAAAAGAGAGTTCTATTTATCAAGACATTTTCATCATGCACCCGTCACGTGACGGCCCGTGCACAACTATACCGGACGAGGAGGACAAGTTACACGAGAGTTGGTTTTACTGTAGAGCGAGGAGAGTCTCGGTTTAAATAGAGCACTAGATCATATCCGAGAACGAGTTTTGAACATTATATATGGTAACCACAGGAAAACGCATACACACACTATTGTGTGTATGTGTGTACATATATGGCGGAGGGGGTAGGGAGAGAAGAAAAGAAAGATATACGTCCATTACTCGCTGTCAACTCTGCCAGTTTGGAATTGCTTCGCACACACGGCCAGTGTGAGTTTCTGCCACCGAAATAAACATATATAATACAATACGTGTGTATGTATGTGTGTATGTGTGATATCTTTTAACTAGAGAAAATTGATGAAATAAAAAACAAGTCTATACACGTATAAAATTCGTTTTTTTTACACAATTGGTTTATCAACTGCCCTATTTTTCGATTGGCTTCATAAAAAAATTTATCTTTTTTGTTAGTCATAAAATGAAATATTTGTATTATAATATAGACACATTTAGATTTCAAAAAATTCTTCCACTACTGGGAATTGGGAAATTTTGCACCTTTAAAGAATTATAAGCTATAATTTTCTGTCTCTGCAGTCTATCACATGCGAAACATAGGAATTTAGACGTTTTCTATTTCCAACTTACCGATCAATCAATTAATGTGATAAGAATTTGGAAAACTGATTTAAATTTGTCGTTAAGTCTCCTGTAGATCGACTTTCACATTTTTTTTATTTTGTCCCCAAAATTTCATAAAACAGAATTAAACAAGTTGGAAATATACAAATCGACAAAAATTCATTTTTAAGTATGTTAACTGCAAAATTAAAAAAAATGTAAGAAAATTGATCTAGAGAAGATTTCACAACGAATTCAAATAAGTTTTAAAAATTCTTATCGCATTAATTGATCGATCAGTTTTTTGGAAATAGAAAATATTTAAATTCCTATGTTGCGCGTGTGATAGACAGAGACATAAGATCATGGCTTACATCCCCTTCAGATTGGGGATTAAATACTGCGAAGAGATATTGCTAACTTATGTAACACCACTAACACCTGAAACCGTCCACACATCGTCATATAAATTGTATATTGTAATTTGTTTTAATTTAGAAATTATGACTAAAAAGCTGTTGTAATGTGCCATGAGAAAACAACATGTCAAGTTTTAATCATAAAAGAAAAGTACATTTAACTCAATAAATCAGAAATCAAATTTTCTCGAAAACAGTCACTCTGATTAATCTGCTACGAACGTAACCTGAGCTATTTTAACACTAATGATAATATAGGATATATAGAAGTTTTTTTTATAATTGTGGAAGTATTTATGCAATATTCTGAACTGTTACCCATGAGCCAAGATATGCATTATATAGGTCGTACAATTACGCATTAAATTTACATACTGGCTCATAAAAATTCTCTTATAAAAATTTGGTTTCTATTATTTCCATAATAATAACTGATAATATCTTCCTAGACTTATGAAATGTTAGTGATATCATGATCTTTTATAAGATTATATAATCAAATAAAAATAAATTAAGTAACAACTTAAAATTTGTCATCAATATCTCTCATGAAAAAATAAAAATTGGTTTTTTATGCCTTAATAAAATCGTTATTATTATAGCCTAAAGTCTTGCTGTGAATAATTGTGTATAATTTTCTTTCTTGTCTAGTTGTGGGTTTGTGACTAACGAAAAATGTGGACACTCTAGACAGTATCAGTCACGGACCAATTGTGTTTGAAGCAAAAATGTTTTGTTTTGCCTTTGTATTATCAGTTTGAAAATGCGATGTAATTTTCTACATTCTATTTTTAGCAAAACATTGTTAGGCCAACTGACACTGTCTTACAAAATGTTTGCTTTTTTTTTGTGCTCGGCCGGCCTAACGTGAGTAACGGTCGTAGTATAAACCCTATAAACAATCGCCATCGCGTATAACTTTCGCGTACTAAATTGTAATGCAGTCATGGGCGGCGAATCTATCATCAACCGCTAAATTCACGGTTCATTAGACGCACCAAAGAGAGATATGCATTGATCGTTTTCGTCTTACGATTTTAGGAGACGCAATGATGTGGCCCATCGTTTTATCGTGTTTGACGAGACACGAACAATAATCCGAACAAAACTATTGACTCGACCAAGTCGAAGAGTGACAGGGACAGTCATTCATCGACCATTCGAGGCGTATTTCTCACGGAGAGCAGTGGGTCTAAATCATGTAGTTTATACTCACAACAGTCGAGATGGATTTCAAAGTTTCGCGTACAATATTACTACGGTTTGGGATAATATACGTATACCGCACTATACGTTAGCATAATTCACTATCATGTATTATGAGCGTTATTCAAACGTTCATTATACATTATTTATTTAATGGGTCGTCATACTATTAAAAAATTAATCGAAACAAAAATCTCGTCAATTACTTATACATTAATTTTTAATTCTTATTCCGGTCATCTACATTTTAAATAAGTACCTACTCATAATCAATTTTAACCGTATATATTCGTTTGAATTCCGATTTTTGCACAACAACAATAATTTTAGAACAACATTTTTCTTTGAGAAATAAAAAATTCAAATGAAAACTTAAAATAAAACATTTGTTACGATAAGAACATTTTTTTTTATTATTTTACTTTGAAACAATGGCCAAAAATGATAAAATAATAACTTTTCCAAGTAATACGTAAGTATTGATTATTATTCAATAGATAATTATCGTACATTTACGTATCGTATAATTACATTATTGAATAACGTATGCAATTACGTAGATGAATTATTGTATTATTTTAGTTCAGCTAACAATTTTTATGTTGTAAAATTGAACATTGCTTTAAACAATATTTTGTATATGCCGTTTTTTTTTTTATAATTATAATAAAGTATATTACTATAGTACAAGCATTGCAATATTCAATTTAATTATGCGCAATGGCCATTAAATTTCTTTTACTCGAATTCAAGTTTTTAATGTTTACAAATGTTCATAAACGAAATAATTTTCCATCAGACTACCTACATTTGTTTAAAATTATGTATACTTTGACGGTTGATTGTAGAAGACCTTTAAAATCATTAAATATTTTCATTGAATAAGCAGACATACCATTAAGTAAATATTATATTGTGTTCCATCAAATATTTGTCTATACTTAACTTATTAAATTATTTTTGGTCGATATTTTCATAGAGTTATAGTTGAAATGTGAAATTTTAAATAAATTATATCAAGTAGTAATATTGTTTGAAAGCAAATAAACACAAATAAAATACTCGTATGATTTGTACTTAATTTTCAAACCCTTATTTATTCACTAAAATATTAAACACATTAACTTATGCTTAATATTAAAATGAGTTCTAAAATATAACATATTATATATTGAACATTAAATAGGATAAATTGAATTTGTTTAATAAATTAACCTTGATTTTATGTTATTAGTCATTTATTGTTTAGTAATCATTAAACTTTCTAATAAAAAAAACCTTTAAAAAAAAAAAAAACTTTGTAGTTCAACCGTCCATATGATTGAATGCTTAACCATATATATATATATATATATATATATATATATATAATGATTACCTAACTACTTAATTAACTTTCTGATTACTTCATACTGTACTGCATTTATTAAATAATCAAAAATTTAAATTATTAAAATCAGATAATACAAATTAAATATTTATATTATATACAAGTACATGAGCAAGAATTTTTATTTCAAGTTGTAAACAATTTTTTTAAGGAAATCAAAAATTATTTTTCAATTATATATAAATAACAATTAAAATTATGCGTACAAGTTAAGTAGAAACATTGAGTATTATCTACTTTTACAATTCTCAAATTCATTTGACACTAAAAAAAATATATTTGTTAAAAGTGTGCACCGTGTAGGCATTTCATAAGCGTTTGGTAAATTGTAAGACGGTTATTTGTAGATTTGTTTGTGGTTTTTTTGTTTGTAGGATACTTGTTGGGCGAGGAAATTTTGGTGATTTCTTTTGTTTGGTGGTCATCTCATCTTAAAAGTAAAACCACCTGTGATAACGGCTTCGAACCGATGATTTTACCTTTAGACTTATCTAAACTTGATCTCATCGCTCCCGGATACTATCTAATATTTTATCAAAATAAAAGTAATTGTCATGCATAATGCATAAGCTAGATTTTCATTGTTTGGAAGTATATTTTCCTATGGATTTAAGAAAGTTCAAAGACTTTTAATTAGTATTACATGTCACGTTTACAATCTAGAGAAATATTACATGCAATTTTTTACGCTCTTTTAGCTGCCAGAAAATATTTTTACAGTAATTTACACAAAAATCATTTAATTCCTAGCTCATACGACAAATCTTAAAATGCATTACGGGACCCAATGCATTCTAAATATGTTTATTGTTTATATTTCGAACGCAACGCGTTACGGTTGGAGTCAGAAATAATAATGCCTATTGTACCTATTATATTATGCGACGTTACACTGTGACATTTAAATGTATTCCGCTTTAAACAATTTAACTATAATTAACTCTAAACACCAAACATTTTATAGTTTTCTGACAATATGTTCACGGACATTTTTTTTTTTTATGTACCTAGCATAAAAAAAAAAAATCAAAACTTATCTCAATTTGTCATCATTGCGTTTTCTGAGCTCCTCCTTTTTACTGTTATTTTTTATAGCTCCGGAACAAGTCGTGTAATCATAATGTCTCTACGGGCGTCCCTACTACATTCGTTTTAATTAAGATTACCATCTGAAGAGCACAGCTGCAACTATGGTGCTAAGCAGGCAAAATAGTGTATCCAGTCATTGTAATTAAGAACTATGGAAATTGTGTGTCTCTACCAGCTATTACTTTGAATGTAATTAGTGCAAAAGGACCAAAAGGAAATTCCACCACATGATTTATTTTGGGTAGTTTTTCAGAGTTTTCTATGTTTTGTCATGCACTCAAAGCACAAAAAGTTTGGTTCAAATTTAATACAAATGCTGACTATGAAATATCTACTTAAACTCCAAGGTGTATTTTATATTCATATAAAATGTAACAATTTAGGTAACTAAGCTTTGATCTATTCTGTTGAAAATATACATATATATATATATGATACGTATTATAAGTATTTTACTATTTTATTTATATAATATTTAATTTTTTAGATACTATATGGTGATAAACTATCAAACTATAGTTACGAATTCTAGAGGAATTGAAAAAAATATTTTCGAAAAATTAAAATAATGAACTGTTAAAACTTTTAAATTACAATGAAAGTTTATTTTCTTAATTTATGATTAAATATTAATTTGCCTTAAATCAAAATCATAACTAGTTTTGTACTTTTTTACGATTATATTATACGACTATACTTACATTTATGTTTTCACGATTCAACTCACTATAACACAAGCTATAGTTAACACAAGTTACAAATCGACCTTTGAACAATACCTTCACATCGTGAATGAATAGGTTATCTACAATATACATATAAATATCACTAGTTTATAATCTAAAAATTAAATCAATTAATTTGGCAGTCCAATGGGATTTAAGTGAATGTAATATTATGTATTATTTTCAAATGTACAGTAGTTATTTTATAATTTTAAAACTATGTACCTACCTTATCTTATTAAATACATATATCTATAATTTATATATAATATAGTATATATTATGTTGTATTTATTATATATGTATTATATTATACTAGATGTATAATAATGTAAAATGCTATTCCCGAAATACTTTAATGTTACTATGGGAATGATTTACTTCACACAAATATTATGGAGAAATGCTGTGCGTTTAGGTTTAATATACGATTGACTGCATGATGAAAACGAGCTAGCAAATACAGTTTTATTAAATAGTAACATTATAATCAATAGGCAATGTTACGGAAAACCCACCAGTTCATTGTACTATATTTGCGAATGTAAAGTGGATCCATACACCGTCGATAAAAATTAAATTCCATAATAGTTTAACATATATTCCTTCTCGGATTAAAATTTAAAACGTCTATGCGTATAAACGAATTTATAGGCGCATAAAATACTATTTGTTTGCAGCTTTGGGTTCCAGCCTTAATCGTTATTGTGAATTATACAAATGTTTAACCGTTTACGGATCCCTAGTCTTAACAATGAGTTCTTGAAATAAATACAGAATACTTATTTACACACTAACGTACTGCGCAATAACGTAGACTATTGTGTTCAGAAATTGCAGTAGTAAAAAACTCGTTCAAGTGATGTTTTAGGTAAACGGTTAAGTACAAAACACATAAGATCATTTTTAAAACTAATTATAACAGTGTGTTGAGTTTCGTACATAATATTATTTAATAATTAACAGTGTATTTTTACTTGAAAAAGATGTTGACATAACGTTGTTGTAAATTTTAATTATTAAAACTACCACCATCAATACTTTGAAAGTAAAATATATTCTATGCTGACTGTAATTAATATAACCTTATTATAATAATTTTTTTTTTCATAAGAAAAAATTACAAATCATTATATTATACTGTTTTTATCATTGATATTCAATATTACCCAAGCAAAATAGGTTTTATTATTTGTTTTCTACATAATTTCAGATTGGTATCTATATTTCTTCAGAATGTTGTTTGTTCAGTTGAGGTAGTAATAATATTTCTTTTATTAATTTATAAACCTTACAAAAAAATCATATTGTTACATGCTATTATTAATCTATTTACTGAATATTATTGTTCTGCTTTGATTTCCATACCATTTTACTATGAATTTTTCATGAAGATTTTCAGTGTTGCGAATAACGTTGAACCGATTTCTCAGTATTTTATAGAAAAGTCATCCTAGAAAAGAAAATATATGTATAACAGACATTTTGGTAGTATAATTATGGATATAATGTAAACTTTATGTTTGGTACATTTTTATCATTAATCAAAATTTCCGAAATAATAATTGATTAAAAGTATTACAGTTTCTATTGTGCTTCTATTTTGGTATTTTAGATTCTGAACGAAGTGATGAAATCTATTGATTTTACAATGATGTGTTTTTCTTTTTTTTTGTTGTCTGACGACACCTTTTTTGGCTGTAAAAATGCTTTGATTTGCTTAAACAGCAACTTTTCTGAAAGGAAAGTGAATGTAGATGGTACTTGAGCA
Organism: Chaitophorus viminalis; assembly: GCA_025469195.1. Classification (NCBI taxonomy): domain Eukaryota; kingdom Metazoa; phylum Arthropoda; class Insecta; order Hemiptera; family Aphididae; genus Chaitophorus; species Chaitophorus viminalis. The sequence goes on along the minus strand of JAIPRK010000349.1, from coordinate 226,321 downwards.
AGTCAAAAATACAATTTTCTTAATACTTTTTAAAAAAATCGAAAAAAACAATAAAAAAATTACAAAAAAACGGGAAATTTTACACAAAATCACGTTTTTACAAAATATATTTTTTTTAAATACTCTAACTCAAAAACAAAAAATTGCAACAACTTGAAATTTTCATGAAATCTTTATATAGGTGCTCCCTATACATAGTTAAGTATTCAAAGTATTTTGACATATTTTGATTTATTTATAGGCAATTTAAATTTTCGATTTTTGTAAGTTTTTTTTTTTTTTTTAAATATCTATACAATTTATTTGGCTGTCCGAAAACTCTTGAAAATATATTGAAGGATTAATTATAAGTTATGCTAATTTTCACTAAAAAATATATGAAATCGTTTTACTCAAATTTTTTTTATAAGCCCATAAAGCTCAAATTTTTATAAAATGTGTCAAAATCATGATAGATTGCAAGTTATTTTGTAGATAAAAATTCATAAAATTTATTCTGTTCATACTTAAGGTTCAAAATTTTAATACTAGGTTACCCATAAGCTACCCTTCAAAAATCTTTCAAAAAATTTCTACCGGACCAAATAGAAAAAATTTTATGATCGTTTGAAATTTAAATTTTTATGAAATTGCATAAAATAGTGATTTATCGTCAAACGATTTTAAATATTTGTTATAATTCAAAAAGTATAGTCGCAGAAACTTGAAATTTTTACCAGTTGTTAAGATAGGTATTTCCTCTATGTCATATTTTTTTTCAAAATATTATATTGATTTTTAAGCTACTTATAGGCATTTAAAATATTCGAATTATTTACATTTTTTTTTATAATCGGTGATAAAAAAAATTGACTATAACAAAATACTTGAAAATTGAATAAAAGATTCCACGGAAGTAGTTATTATTGTCATTCAAAAATAATTAAAATCCATAGGCAAAATTTTTTTTTATAAGCGTTTGAACAGCGAATATTGATATAAAATTACATGTAAAATATAATATAATGTATAATATTCTAGACTGACAAATGATATCAGTTTTTGAAATTTATTCTAACTCAAAAACAAAAAACCGTAACAACTTGAAATTTTCACCAAATCTTTATCTTGGCATTATCTATACATGGTAACGTTTTCGAAGTATTTTGACTAATTTTGACTTATTTATAGACAATTTAAATTTTCGATTTTTGTAAGTTTTTTTTTTTTGAAATATCTATAAAATTTATTTGGCTATCCGAAAACTCTTGAAAATTTAATACAAGATTTATTATAAGTTATACTAATTGCAACTAAAAAATATGGGAGACTTTTTCACTCAAATTTATTTTTAAGCCCATAAAATTAAAATTTGTATTAAATATGTTAAAATCGCAATAATTTGCAAGTTATTTTGTAGATAAAAATTCATAAAATTTATTCTGTTCATACTTAAGGTTCAAAATTTTAACACTAGGTTACCCATAAGCTACTCTTCAAAAATCTTTCAAAAAATTTCTACCGGACCAAAAGGAAAAAAATTTATGATTGTTTGAAATTTAAATTTTTATGAAATTGCCTACTATTGCATTATATTTCAATTTAAATATTAAATACTACATTATTGTATACCCATTTTAGACAAACATATTAACTCCGTTCAGAATCGTTATTCGTATACAATGATATCTATCATTGCATTCAAATTAAACAAATCCATTGTAATTATGACCTATCCTATAAATGAGATGCACTCCACCTCCAACTGTACAGCAAAGCGAGGCCCATCCGTTCTTTTTTAGTTTTAAAAATGTAAAAATCTCAGTTTTTGTCTACATTGACTTTTACAACTTTTATTAAAAGTTAAGCCATACTGTCAGCTGCTATTGGATATTGGTATCAAAACTATTTTATTTCATATATCTCTTCTTTTTTTTTTTTTTTTACAATATTTATAATTTATTAATTTTGGACAGTTACATCAAAGGGATAATGATTTGAAGTTGTGATTTATCCTCCATGGGGTAAAACTTTTTTTTTACATGTTTATATATTGTTTTGGTGTTTACCATGAATTATTGTATATATTTTGTTAAAAATGTTATTATAATCATAGTGGCTAATAATTTTCCAATAACTAACTTCGGTAAAACTAATTTTTGAAACAATATGTATTTTGTTAAAAATTATTATACCATATAGGTGTTAAACTGTAGTTATTAACTTGAGTACGAAATTTTCGTGGCAATATTATAATATTTAGAACTATTCTATTGGGTACAAATAAAACAAAAGTCAAACTATGATTTTAAGATACAACTATAATTAATAAAATAATAAAATCTTCTAAAATTCAATTAAGTTAAAGGCTCAAGTCTTTTTAAGTGATTTTCCGACTTGAAATAATATGAATCATGAATCATATTAAGAAAAGACAATATTAATATTGTATTACGTAATCAACTTTTAGCAAAAAGTCATCTTTAGTCTTTGTTACTGAAAGCTTTTCTCATCTTGAACTTACAGTTTTTCTAAGAAATACCAGCTTTGTATTGTAATTGTAAAACTCAAAGCCAGCGATAAAAAAAAAACTTTTTGTAAAGCAGTGAGTACATTAAATTTAATATGATGGCTAATACCAACCAATAAAATAAATAATATATGTATGAATAAATATTAGTTTGTTATTTTTTTAGTAGCATAGGCACAAAACAATACGGGCAAGTAAGCTATTTATTTCAAGAATATTTTTATTTTAAGAAGAAAAATCTCTTTATTTTTAATATCTATATGTGATTGTAAATACAATATTATTATATAAAAGTATAATAAATCAATATATTTTCAATATTCTTCAATTGCAATTGTTATAATTTATTGAGCTTGAAAATACATCATTTTAATTATTTAAACATTATTTCAAATAAAATATATATATATATATATATATATGATTATGGTCACTATACCATTTCACATTTCGTATTTTTCTAATAAATTAAAAAAACATAAAGGGTGATTAATAATATTATATAATATCAGATATTTATAAAATGTAATTTATTATAATATTACACAATACAATTAAAAAAAAAAAGAAAAAAATATTATAATAATTTGAAAAAAATTATGGTAGACTAAATAAATCAACATAAATTATGTTATAAACTGTTAATTATAATATATATATATATATATATATATATATATATATATATTTTCATAGAAAAAAATGTATCAATAAAATAACGATGCAATTATAATGTCCAACGAAAATACATTTTTCACGATAGTTTTAAAGAGCGATTTATATTTCTTTGTAGACATTTATTTTTTTTGGTTTAGTCAATGAGGTTTAATAATGTAAACTCGTTTAAATTAATAAAACTAATTATTTTAAATAGTAAATATAGCTTCTTATAAAACACTCGATACTGTTTAAATACGATTGATAAATTACATTGGTTTAAGTTTATACCATAATACACCTACATTTAATTTTTCATTTTTTCTTCTTAAGATAATATACATCTTATTCGAATCAAAACTATTATACTTATAATTATGTTTTGGTAAATTTGTGGTGGATAAAATATAGTAAGGACAATAGTGGGTTTAAAAACTAAATTAAATTGTTTATGAACTTTCAGTGTACAATTCTTATCTTTAAACATTTAAAATACAATTAATTTACTTATTAGGAACGAAAAATTCTGTATTATGAATTTATATTGTCCAATATAAATATGTTAATGAGATCATTTTGCGGTAGATTTCATAAAATCGGTCATTGTATCCTTCGGCCGGTAAGGACGCGAATCAGATAGAAAATAAGAAATAAATGTTGCCCCCATATTCAAGTATAATAATATAATAATTTCGAACTGGTGAAATTTCCAACTGAAACTGCTTGAATTTTATTAATGTATTATTATATTTAAAAATATTTGTGTATAAATGTATGGATAGTATAGATGTATAACTGTTAGGTATCATTGTTGAAAAAAGTGAGTTTTTTCTGAAACTGAAATGCGATTCACATTATGAATCGTAAACTACAAAATGTATTACACCTTTACATGCATGTACCTAAATTGCATAGATGATACGCCGGCTATTGAGTTTTACATGGTTTGTATCCTAAATGGAAATTTCATTACTAATAGCCCAGACAAAATCAATACATGTTCAGGAGCGGTCCCAAAACCATGAAATAAGTTTTTTCTTCGTTCAAAATGCGGTTTGCTATTATAATTAAATGTTAACCATCAGCATGAAAATTTGTTGAACCTCATTTCCTGTTTTATACACTTATTTCATAATGGATTACAACATCAAATTGTTTAGGGAAAATACAATATTATGACATGCGTGAGACATATTTTACATGAATCATACTTTATTGGTTTATTGTAATACTTTGAATCAATCGAGCATGGTATTCTAAAACGATTGCATAATAGTAGTGCGGGTCACTATATACATTCATCGCCTGAATTTACATGGTAGCGATTTGGCGTTCAGCCATTTATTACATCGACCTTTGAATTTTAACCGTTGGTTACAATCAACTGCGCCTGGTTACCCGAATAATATAAATCAAATGTGATTGTTGCTACATCGATAATAACGTAATAAATCACCTTCAAAGGACAATTATTATTTACATCTCAATAAAATAATAAAAACATGTATTTTATTATTACTGAAATTATTGAACTGATAAACTCCATACTAAATAAACCAATGTGATTAAAATAATGTTTATTTTTACCCATAAATGTTGCAGCAGAAACCTTAAAGGTTAGTGATTATTGTTATAATTATGATATGTGACAGTAAAGTGAATACAATAAAGAGAGTATTTCTAGTTCACTATGGTGTATGACGGTTCTTTTCAACAATCAAAAAAAAAAATAAAGATAAAAATAAGAATGATGAGAACTCTACTATAATATGCAACATCAGATTTTTTGGGTTTGACATAGTACACAATAACTCATGATGATTTACTAATTCCAAGCTGCTGGACAAATTAAATTATAATTTGTAACTATTATATGGTATACAGTAATTATACATGGGTCTACCTTGATGAATTAGAAATAATGTGCACTTAAATAAATAAAAACCAACACTGTATAATATAATTTTTACGTTGAGAATATGCAAAACTTGGTATTTCATACTTTTTTCATGGTTGAATACTGAAATTGCTTAAAATACAAAGGAGTATTGATAAAATAAAAATTATTCTTAAGTCTATTTTATTATTGTTTCAGATTCTGAATCGAGCGAAGAATATATTGATTTCTTATAATGTATTTTTATACTATTGTATCATTATTATTATTTTTTTTATTTGTTGTGTGTGTCATCATCAAAATTTTGGCCAAAAAAATTACTCCGATCATCAACGTGTATTTTTATATTTTTGATAGAAAATGTAATCTAGTTCCTGCTTTCATAATATAGGATACTTACTAATATTTGAAGGCACTTACATTGAAATTTAAATATAGGTTCTAATTATTAATATAATCCTTCAAGTGAAATTGTTTTTTGTTGATTATTTAAAACAACTAGCTATATGATATTAATATATAATAAACTGAGGAATTAAAAAAAAGTTCTTTTAATATTAATCTTAGATTTTGTGTGAATGAAAGAATATATTGGTTTTTCTATGGTGTGTTTTTTAAGAATTAACATAAATTAAATATATATATATATATATGTCTATTAGAATTATACACTATATTATATTATCATTGTGTTATAAATTGTCATCATAAAATGAATTAAATCAAAGTTCATAAATCATACTTATGTGCTTTTTTTATTTTTGTAAAAGTTTCAATCAACTTAATAACGACGTCATTTGGTACTTATTATAGAATAAAGTTGTATTATTTGTTGGTACAGAGGTTAATCTACCTGACCTCTTTAGCTCAGAATTATTTTCCCAAAATCACCGGTACATCGCATTCAAATGAATAAGAACATTGTATCTATATGTGTTGCTAGTTCTTTTATCTCATCCGACCACACTGCAGTTTTTTTTTTGTTTTTTTACTAATAAATAAAATTCATAAATACGTTTATATTATGTCCAACTTGTTTTTTATATGAAACGTGATATTTCAAAGCTCATATTATTTAAAAGTAAAAGGTTTTGTGAAATACGCTAATGAATTCTGTACGTCGTACATGTCATGCGTAAAAAAATGTATGTACGTGGAAGCACTTTTGCCTAACATAATGTCCATGTTAGCTACACAATAAACATGTTTATGATTGTAACATAATATTAGAATGAACTTCTATTTTCTTTACATCAAAAGTTGACATCGTATAAAACGTTCAAATAATGTGAATAAATATTATTAGAATGGAAAATGTAAATTTAAATTATTTTTACAATTAATCGTGATATGGTTCGTTTAATTAATTATTTATATTAATATATAAAACTGTATTTACATATTTAATGTTTTTATTGAATCGACTTGAATATTGATTTATTTTTAATGATTATAATTTATAATATATATTTTTGTTTATTCATTTTATATTATTATATTATTTTATTGAAGCTTTGAGTGAATTTAAAGTAAGAAAGAATTTTAAGTTTATATTAACCCATCTATTTAAAATGAATTATTATGTTTACGTATAACGCTAACACACATAAATAAATGTATATTTTTCAATGTCAAATTCAAATATAGTTAGTTGGATATGAAGGAGAATGATGAAATTGTTTTTTCGCTTTCTATGATGTTATATGATATGATTGTTTAAGAATTTTCATTTCCAGAGTAGTATTGAAAAGAGTGATAAACATAATAATATAATAAATAATTAAAAAACATACTTAATTACTATTTAATATTAAATAACCGAATTGTGTAGATAATACGTATAAGTATAGTATTATAATAGGTGCTACTATAATAAAGTTCATTCAAGTCATAGAATTTCAAAGATCCTAAAGTTAGTTTTAATCTTTCAGATGTCTCAGAAATAGATTTATTAGATAAGAAGATTTTTTTGCAAATACATATGAATATATTATAATAGAATAGTTAGCATTAATCACTAATCGCTATCAATATTCGTATCATACAATCGTTATCGAATTTCCAAGCATTGTTAACAATTTATGGGGAAATATTATCTCCGGCTGGAAATCAAACAAAAGATCGTGACCGTTCGAAAATCGTGAATATTCATGGTACCGTATATTATAGTTATAATAATGGCTTTGCACTGCTAATATAGTACTACACAAGCGTATTGTTTGCGCTTAATGACTCATAACATTTTAAAGAGATTCCTGCCATATAATATGCCTTTATGTTATATCCGATCTTTTTCTGTGATCGTCCGGAAAAATTGTGGTCCGAAACCGTTTTGGAGTATAAACGTTTATGCACAATAAAATGCATGGACATCTCATCATTGACAGTAAATTATGTAAGGAAAATATTTTAAAACCAAACCATCGGCTGTAAACCATTTTCATAGATTCAAAGAGCATCGTCATACTCGAACGGAAATAATTGTGCGAATTATTTGTAGTCAATCAACACAATCGACATTGTTTTATATTGTACCGTAAATGTAATCATATAAAATTACATGATATGTGGTATGCTGTACAAAAACACGAACGTAATCTATTTAATGTGAACAATGTAATGGTCGGTAAAATAATAAATTAGTTGCACGTTGAAATTTCTATGGAACTAGTAATCGCGAAAATAATGGACAATTAACTTATCTGCCTACGAAAAAAATTCGTATACCTAATTCATTACTGAAACCTACAAGAATGGTTTCTATTTTTTGGATAGTAAATTGTTGCAAATCTATAATGATTATTTAAAATTAATTTATGGTAAATTTTAATGGGATTTATTGTACAATTTTAAAATGTTTAATTAATATTTATATATTTACTTAAAGCCATTACTAGTTACTATACAAATACAGTTTTTATTAAAAAAAAAAAAAAAAACACAAGTATTGTTAGTATTGTATATGAAAGTAGAATATTCCTTTCAAAATATTGATTCAGTTCTATCTAAATTAAATAAAAGTATTCAGACCACAATACCGATGAGGGTTCTGTCACTGGATAGGTTTACTCCTCATAATATATCATAATGTAAATATTTTCTACATAACATCAAATTTGCATATTGTACATAATATGTTACAGATTTTAAATGTTCTTTTTTTAATAAAAAAATGTATTCTGATCAAATCATACAATAATACTAAATATAAGAAAAGTAATAATTTTTGTATATTACTCTCCGATGTTAAGAATAATCTTTCTAATATATATCAGTATCGGTTAAATTATATTGCACTATCAGACTGAAATAATAATCATTATATACTTCATAAAATATATTATAGTCAATTTCAGGTATAAAAGTATTTCTATGTCATGTATTTTCTTTACATTTTCAGTCTTTTTATTTTTATTTTAGAAGAAAAATATACAATCTATATCATATTATGGACATAATAAGTATATGTATTAAGATAAAAAATAGAGCATGAGATACATATTTTGAAGAAAGGAGCCACCCAGTGATAACACTTTTGATTTTGGTTTTTGATTTTTGATTTAGTTTTTGATTTATTTTTTATTTTTTTATTTTTATTATTATTAATGCAATAGATCTCTGCACCAAGTACGTTTAAGTCATCTTAGGGGATTACCTGGGATTGTGAGGGATGATAAATTCTTGATGAGAGGATTTGAATGAGTAGATAAACGAGGAAGAAATTTTCTATAGAAACGTTTTTCTTCATCATGAATAGTTTTTAAGTTACAATTTATATGTAGAGTATGATTTAAAATATATGGAGGGGCATTTACTATTTTTCTTATCATATTTTGAAAAACTTGTATCTTATTTAGATTGAACTTTTTAGCATTTCTCCATAGCTAAAGTCCGTATGTCCAGATGGGTTTTAATAAAGATTTATACATGTGGAGTTTAATATTGATAGGGGTGACTTTGTTACCATTTAAATGTTTCAGCATACGTAGGCTATTGTTTAGGGATAGTATTTTTTCACGTATGTGCTGTGCCCAAGTTAAACGTTGATCAAGCGTTACACCATGCATTTTCACTGTGAACATTTTTCTGAGTGTGTATACAATATACTTTTCCTATATGGAATTTAATTATTTCATAGGTTTAGTTTTATCAAAAAACCCATCGTACACTCCTGCAGAGAAATGTGTACTGTATTCACTTACTCAATTAATAATATTAGCTTAATGCAGTGGTTAAGTGGAATTTCATAGTTACCAAAGATCTATAAAGACATAATATTACACGAACAATATGAAATTTATATGAAATAAAATAAAATAAAAGGTGAAATGGTAGTTTTTTTGTGGAATTAGGGTTAAAACTCTGGCAAGAAAGAAATATAGCCTTGCCTTTCAGAAAATCCAGGCTAACGTCTTGTTATATGGTCAACGCACAGGTACACGTGAAACAGAAATCGTATTGGATTGTGTCCAATAGACGCGATGGCAAGTTTTGGAGAACTTACTAAACGATTTCTTCTTTTATTTTATTTTATTTTTTTTAGTTTTTTTTTCGTACCACTGGGAAAACTTTGTTCGATAAGCCAGATGTGGATAACAAACTGCAACATAAAGAGATAGCATGTGATTTAAAAGTTTGCAAGGGCAGTAGAAAAATAATTCCACGCCACATTGAATACCATTTAAACGGAAACCAATTGTCAGTTCGTTAAAACTGTTCACAGCTGACTCAGATTTTGGAAAAAAAAGAAAATTTAAATTATAGTAACGGCTTTTATATAATATATTTTTTTTTTTTTGTCATAATGATAAGCATGTTAGAAATACTAAATTTTTTTAATATTACGATCAAAAATTAAAATAATTAAACAAATTAGGCATATATAATACATATTAATTCTTAGCTTATGTACCTACCTGATAGTAAATGTTTTCATCGTTCATGGATCACTATTGTTGTACTTACAGTACCATTAATTTAATTCAAGGACTATAAGTGAATATTATTTTATATACCTGTAGCACAACTTTTGTTGGTGGGCCGAGATGTTTCATTAACGAATTTAAATTACAATATCATATTTTTATGGACAATAGACAATTTTATACAATTTACAATGTTATCAAGAAGGAAATATGATATGTACTGATGAAAATGTCAGAGGTGAATGTACTGCTCTTTATTATTTTCAATATTATCATAACTAATAGTAATGGCTAAGGCTATCGTAGTAATGTAAGTCAGTACTACCATTATAATTCTTACACATATTCAGTGTGTTCATATTATTATATGTGTGTGTTGTCTGTGTTCTACTGAAATGAAATAGGTATAAATTTATGGTAGTATTTACCTACATTATATTAAATCGATTGCGTAGTACTTGGGATTTAGTTTAATCGTATCGGAACATTGAATTCACCACTTGGTAATATGTTATACCTATTTTAAATACGTAGAATTATACAACACCGTAGGTGCACTAAAATATTGGTTGACACTAATAGTAACTATTGTTATAGGCAAAATTTAATACTGAACTAAGACTAGGCAAAAAGTTTAACCTTCAACAAGATCAAAATATGTTTGTTAAGAACGGTAATGATGCGTATCTTATATATATATATATATATATAAAATAAATAGATATATTATATTGTAATTGATCAAAAAAAGTTAATGTTTCGGTACAACTACCACTTTATCAAATATTTCCAGGGTTAAGAAGAGTTTTTATTAGTGGCATAATAAAATCTTTAGATACACATTAATATCCAAAACATCACGTATTCTAATAATTAATACATTAATATTGTAGTATACATTTTAAAAAAATTATATTAGAAAATGGTTGGTATTTTATATTAATATACCTAGTATAATTAAAACTAGTCTAATTTGTTTTGCTGATTCGTTTTATAAAATTATCTACAAATATCGTTTGGATACTTTGGCACTTACATAATTGTATTTTACATCATTTCAACTAGTCCTACGAAATGCTCTATCAGTGCTTTAGTGATAAAATGGCGGTTAACAAATTCAGGATGCATATAATCAATGTATAAGGGTTATAACATTTGTTCACGGGATAAAAACGTTCATCGGAAATGTTATTCAAATTTATCAGAAACATCAAAGCTATTTCTTCGTGAAAGTTCAATCATACTGCACAATCCGACGATAACTGATACATTGAGTAAACAGTACAAGACGTTGCAGCTATTACCTATGTACCATGTAGGAATAGAAATAAAAAAATTCTGCGACGATCGCCGAAACATTTGAATCCGATCCTGCAGGAGGCTCATGCGCACGTTTATACCCTGCATTCAGAAGAGCCGCGATTGTGCATGTGAAGTGATTCCAACGTAAACGCGTCGAAGATAATACTATTATTATGATCCCGTTCAATGGTAAAATCCTTATTGTTGTTGCCCGCCAAGATCTGGAAGATAATGAATTAATAACTAACAACCGTGGGCTGCACGCACGCACTATAATCACCCGATCACTAAACGCTGAGTCCGCATTCGGTTCACGTTTACCCGACAAATCGAGTCATTTCAATGTGCTATGCTATCTTAATGTTCCCACCGAGGATAAAAAACATAATATTTCATACGAAATTTGAGTTGCCCACTACGACGCGATGGCCACATGATGGTGTCAATCCATCTGCGAGTTATCGGCACGACGACCCGTGACCACGACTTGTCTAGAAATTATTATCATTTTTATTTTTTATTATTATAGTATATTTTTATATTTTATTTTCTATTGTTTTATACGATTAACTACGCGCACACTCTTTTCTGCAATGTGCCTATTTGTTTTTTAATGTTTTGATCCTTAACGAATTCTTTTCCTCACGAATTTTTAGTTTAAGTTTTTATTATTATTATTATTGGCTTCAATGGTTTTCAAAGAGCAAACTATATTTTCCGATTGAAAAACGTGCCTCCAAGAATGTCAATAGTGTCTAACGTTATTTCAATTAACCAACTAAAGAACATAATGTTATCTAGGTTAATGATATAAAAAGTAAGAAATAAATTATATTTTGTTGTTTCTTAGCGTATTGTTGTCATTATAAATGTGTGTGCAATTTGATACAATCAATTAATACGATATTATACAGCATAATTTGTTCGTGTCAGTAATTAAGATTATAATTAAATATTTTACAATGTTAATTATTTACAAGTTATACCTTTGTAAAGTGAATATATATGTATTTCACTAACTTTTCATAATTATAAATATTTTGGTATTAGACTTTGTCAAATAAATAATTTGTTGTGTGATTTAGTTTATAATACAATCTAGAATTAAGTATACATATTAAGTTTTTTTTTTCCAGAAGTATAGATCGATGTAACTGATCATGCTAGTATAACAATATTAAAATAATACAATACAGAAGTATCAAAGAAGTCTTGCAGACCATTTATAGGGTACAGAAAAGTGAATATTATGCGGGTTTTCAAAGTATTGGTTGAATGATTGAGATTGGTCGAGTACTAGAGTACCTATATGAAAACTTCTTTAAATGAATATCACCGTAACAGTATTGAATTTACTAAAAAGCTTGCAGTTCTATTTGTCCGGTATTTCTCATCTCCGAATTTAAAAACGAAATCAAAAACCCTCGAATAAACGTATTCCGTACTTGTTTATACTGAGTATTTAATTTGCAACTTATTTGCTTGGGTACCTCTGGCGTGCGAATAAATCCATCGAAATCTACTTCAATAGAACTGCATATTTTAAGTAGCTACGGGAATGAAATCATGATCACGTTTTTTTGTATATTAATGAAGAATACGTCGTGTCTCCCTACGTGCGAATATCATGAAATGATTACTTGATGCATTGAATTTGTTGCTTATACTCGACCTACTGGTAATCTTTCTGCGACAGCCTCAGTGGTTAATCAAATACTGACGGATTTTACCTTTTTGTTATCGTGTTCGGGTGGAGTTGACGACTGGGGTAAATCCGTTTGGATTATACTTTGAATTGGGATTTATTTTCCCGGCGGCGTTGTGATTTGTAACAACGGTAACGGTGAAATAATTTCTGGTAATACGGTAAGATAAGAAGTGATGTAATTACATGCGAAAAAAACACGGTTGTGACTAAAAACGGATCGGGAGAACGCTAGTGCATGCGTGAATGAACAAGGATACACTGGAGCGCACGTTTAGGCATGTGCGTGCACGTGTAGAATAAGAATGTGAATACGTGAATGTTGACGATGACGGGGAAATTTATTGCGCGGAATAAAAATGTATTTTTTTAGCATGCACATTAGTTTCAAAGTTATAAAATATATTATAATAACGCAGTGGTATTAAAATATATTTATGGGTAGAGTGACGATAACTCGTAATTTTAGATTTACAGCTGTTTGTAGTCTATAGGTACTCGTATCCTAGCCGGTACCACCCGAAATCGAGTGATAAATTTGGTTTACTTGTTGTTCCGGATAACTTATTATCGCACCTAACATTCTCTAATATTATAATATTGTTGCATGGTTGAATGGTTCCCATAACTAGCTAAAGATTAACTATTCGAATAAATCCACTTCCTATGCGTAAATATTGAAGTATATCGAGTATACGTTTACTAACTGCTATCAATACGTTTATGTGTAAGACATGGAATCATTTATATTATCATAATATAGAAATATTACTTTACAAAATACTATATACCTGTGTTGCAACACAATAAACCATAAGCTACATACCTAATATGGAATAGATTTTTGATTTTATGGAAGTCCAAAAAATTACACTTCATTGCAGATAATCTTTCATTCTAAACGTTCCGGAAACTTTGTTTAATCTCGTTTATAATCATTGACAAATATTAAGAAAAGTATAGAATTACTCAAAGTGAAAACAAAATTAAAGATAGCTTAAACAAAGACAGGGCTTCATTTTAAACACACTGAATATTATAATTTTACGATCCCAGCTAGAAATATTGCTTATCGTAAATTATCGCCGAAAGCGTTTAGTTGTTACTTCTGGAAGAGCTTTTTTTCATTAAATATATTATGAGTAGATTTATATGGTAAATGATCATTGGGTGACACAAAATGTTTGCCCTAAGCAAATTTGAAAAAAAAAACATATTCCAATACTTTGACGATTTGAGAACTATTTTGTATAGCTAAATTAAAAACTAAACAATGGAAATTAGAACAAAAAGTCTTTCTTTCTTATTGCGCAATGTTTGTGAAATAATTCCATCCATAAAGATTTAGCATTACAATTCAAATGAATTTAATATACTGCATTGAAAAGTTTGTTCGAGTTAATATTGGTTGTTTTGCACAGAATATTATACTACTTATTTTAACAGCGTCTTTAAACCGTTATTGTTTTTCATACGACATTATTTTATATGTTGAGCATCTATATTGTTTTTTTTTTTTATATATAATATTTTACTAATTTTACTAATTAAACTATTTTCTATTTTAGTCAATAGTGTTATACTAATTAAAAATTAATTCTGAAAAAAAAAATTGAAAATCTATAATATAAAGTTCTGCAAACTTAGAAATAATATAATTTCGATAATTTGTTACAAAAAAAGTATAATTCTATATTTTATAGTTAGAAAATTGTATATGCAAAACTAACTCTAAATCTTCACCTGGCCTCAAATTCGCTTTCAACACTTTTTATGAAATGGCATTTTTAATGTTGCATGAAAACCATTCTGTTCAAGTTATAATAAAAATTCTACCTATGGTATCCAACAATGTATCTAATTAATAAAGTTACGCTTTAAGTTTATACACATATTTTTATGTATGTAATAGTATGTTATAGTATAAAATATTGTATGCATACTTGTATAACGGTTCATATTTACCCGCTCTCGTCACTCGTATCTCATTCAACGCGTTTCGCCGGATGTAGGCAAAGCACAAAGACGTAACTGAATACAAGAATATTATATACCCCAGCACTATATTATTATTCCGAATTGTTCGAGTTTGACGTCTGGTAAAAGTCGAGTCAAAACCGCTAGTCGATTTACATGAATAACGATGCACATAACTAGAGAAAATATCCGAGGAGTTACCTAAAATAAGCCTCAGGATTAAATAAAAGTTTTTCTATTCAAGAATCATTAAATTTTATTTAAAAAAAAAAAAAAAAATAACTTTCCAACACACCCAATTTAACTTATTTTCCTCAAAATATTATCATACAAATGACTAATGAATTTCAAACGGCTTATAACATAATACCTAATATTTGCGTGGTAAAAAAGTTTGATAATATTTTGTTTTTTTTTTTTTTAAAAAAGAAAATAAAGTATATTATCAACGGCTTAATATGATAAATCCAAAAAAAGTATCTCTAGATAAATATAATATAATACTGCAAAGAGCCGTATAAAAACACGAGAAAAGGTGACCAATAAAAGTGAATATTGTTCTTATAAATTTAAAGTCTACCGCATCTATAGTATCTGGTGCTATTATTGGTTTCATAAATTGATTCTGGACGAAAAGGGTTGAGTCACTTAAGTAAATCAGTATTTACATGTAAAGATATGTTTTATTAAGGAGTATAAGTTACGATGATAATTTCGTAATCAGATTAATTCATCAGTACATAAAAAAAAAACTCTCACACAATTAATTAATGCATTTTTATTAAATTTTTTGAATAATTACAGTTAAAATAATAATTCAAATATACATATGGGATTGATATATAGGTATCCATATTTTGTTTTAAGTTCCTATGGTTCATATTTTTGACTAAAAATGCAGGAGATAATGTTTTCTTTGATTGAAATTCATACCTAAATATTCGGATAATTCAACGAATATCGATGTCAGGATATCATCTCGTTAATACGTTGATATTACTGATTTTACACTCTATAGCATAAAACTCTTCTGTAAACGTCGATTCATAAAAATGTATGCTTTATAACCAACAATTGTTGATTATTAAATTCCATAGACGTGATTTTAGAACTATACGAACACAATATTTTATGCATGTGGATTAAATGTTACAAATTTGTTTCACTTACAGTTAAAGGAAACTACATCCTTCGGATAGAAGATTTATGTTATTTTTCGGTAACCATGTACACTGTAGATAAATAATGATCGTCGGAATCGTAACTATATCGTACTTCCAATACATCCTCGATTTTATATAATATACCAACACGTTTAACTCATTCTCATTTTCAAATGCGATTATGTGGGTGTAAATGCTTGTTCGACAAAATTACGTCGTTTCGTAAAGTTTTAATAATATTGACGAAGGTTCCAATTTCAATTTACATCTAACCATCTGAAATACGGCCATCGTAATAGAATATATTACCAAAAACTGTTTCTAAAGAAGGTTTTTAACATTACTGTCGTTTTAAATTTTTATATTTTGAAATATGAACATATCGTTGTGAAATATAACTCTAAAATCCAAATATCTTTAGCCTTAAATTATATTTAATGAAGCCATGATAGTAATTTAAAAGTAGCATTAAAAAGGTAAAACTTATTCCATCATTTCACAGTTTTTACTGTTGTTCTTAAAAAGTTTACTTTTGTTCACATTTGTTTTCAACAATACGTAATATTTAAAAAATATGCCACTACAAATGACGAGGTCAAAAACGTATGATATATTTATTCCAGATTTCTATATGAATGAATTAAATATAATAACAACTCATTGCCTTGTAATAAATTAAGATTAAAATTTAAAATCAATTAGGCATTTTTCCCGTAAACAAGTCTCTAGTCTGTTTAATATTAGTGATTATTAATATTTAACGCTGTCTTAAAAAGGAACAAACTAAATCGATAACTATTATCACGTAATTAATATTAAATTCAAGATGTTATAAAAACAAAAATAACTATTTAAATAAGTAAAATAAAAATTATGTAAAGCTTCCTCGGGAAACTATAATATTTTAGAAACTTATTATTTTGTCTTAGTTCTACTCATACATCAAAATGTCAACCAATTTAGAACATGTTGTTTTGAATAATATAGGTTACTAATATAAAGCTCATACTTGCTGCCCCGTTCGATTAAAAAAATAAACAAAAAAATAGTTTTAATAATAACGTTGAAGCATTACGAAAAAAAAAAAAAATGTAAAACACCTTTCTTAATAAAGAAAAAAAACATATAAGTACCTTTACGCCCGTCAAGCCGTCACGCGTGATTGATGTGATGAACCTTGAATAAAACCTTATGGTAAAAGCTATAGTGAGGAATCGTCCTATTGTCTCTGCGAGAAAATTTGCACACCGTTGTGTTAAATAATGGAAGTCGTGATTTTTGAATAGTTTTATTTGTAATAAAGAAAAAAATTCCAATGATTCTTCATTTTACGACACCACAACGGATGGCTACAAATAACAGTGGTGTGGCTTTTGTACGGTTGTGCGAAAAAAAAATCATAAATCAACATTTCCGGGTTTAATAAAAATAAAAAATAAGATACCAGTAAAATACTGATTCCAACTGTAGGTCTTTTAGTGTTGTATTTACAACGTTATAATACGAGTATATAATATTAAAAATAAAGAAACGATAAACTGTGGCACATACGATTAACGTTCCTGGCGAAGTTCGGTATAAAATAAATTATTACATTAAATATATTTCTATACCCATAAAAATAATTAGTTTGGCTGAACTACAAACTCTACAACCTTTGAATAAAAAAAAAAATTGGTCGAAATCTTCCGATTTTTAACTTGAGCTTATATATTATTATTATTATTGGGTTGAAAATCTCGTGGATTGGTATTATATGTACATTTTCAATACTTAAATGTATGCTGAAATGAGTCGAAATACTTATTCTCTTATTTGCAATCAAAGAGAAAGCACAAGCAAGTACCAATATTGATAAAAACAAGTGACAATGGTGAATCCAAAAAAACAAAATATATTATTGCCAAATAATTGAAAAAATCTCAACAGCAACGCTACTGTAGAAGTAGACAGACACATTTAAGATAGAACCTGCAATAATCTAAAACGTCAAAATAGTAGGTACTCTAATGAAGATGACAATGAAACTGCACAAATCCATATATTTATAAATTTTTTTGGATTTGTAAACAGAATATTTAAATCCATTTTATAATATGACATTATAATATAAGTAGTGACCTTTCCAAAATATTCATATAAATAAAATTTACATAAATGTGCACATCGTTTGTTTAATGTCTTTTATAATATATTTCTCATAATATCAAATTGCCCTGTGAGCTCATTACAAGTCATTAAAATCATTTTCAAATATTACGTATAGTATTGACTTCACTTAATACTCGTAGTATGTATTTACAGGCTTCAGTGGAAATTAGTTTTGTGTTGATAGTAATTATATTACGTACTTCTCTTGTTGCCATAAGGTTTCACATATTGTGTAATTATTTTTTTAGATTCTGAACGGGATTACGATTTTTGCACAACAACACTAATTTTAAAATAACATTTTTCTTTGAGGAAAGCGAAATTCAAATAAAACATCTGTTACGATGATAAAATTTTGCCAGATAATTTCATTTTGAAACTATGACTAAAAAGGAAAAAATAATAATCTTTAACAAATTAACTATTGTTCAATGAAGAATCATCGTAATGCGCAATCACTTTGATCACTTTATTACATAACGCATTCAATTATGCATATAATTTACTGTATTGATTTTATTTAGCTAATAATTTGCATGTTGTAAGAAATTAAACATTGCTTTAAGTTTAAACAATATTTTGCATGTGTTGTATGCCGTTTTTATTTTAGATTCTGAAAGGAGTAACGACTGTATTGATTTTTCAATGATGTGGGGTTTTTATTTTTTAAAATTTTGTTTTTAGAAGTCTATCATCACGTTTAAACCAATAAAAATGCTTTGATTTCCTCATGTAGCAAATTTCTGAAAGGATAGTGAATATAAATGGTACTTGGGCAAGTCTATTAAAAATTTTCAATACTTTTTAAAAACGTTGGGCAAAATTATAAAAAAAATACGGAAAACAGAAAACCACTTTCAATTTATATTAGTGTTTTATATACACATTTAAGTTTTTGAAGTATTTTGACTTATTTATTAAGTATTTACTTTTTGAAATATCCATAAAAAAAATTTGGAAGTCCAAAAAATCTTGAAAATTTAATACAAGCTTTATTATAACTTATTAATTATTATTATTTATTATTTATTTATTCATTGTACTTATTGTCTTTTAAAAAAAAAAAATCAAAAATCGTCATCCACAAATTGTTTTAATAAGTGTCTAAATTTAAGTGTTTATGAAATATGTCATAATCTCGTTAATTTACAACTTATTTTATAGTTGAAAATTCATAAAATATTTGGTATTTCTACTTAAGTTTTAAATTTAATTAAAGTCAAATTTCTATAAAAAAATTCCCATTAAACATTCAGGAAACATTTTTATGAATGCCTGAAATTTAAATTTTTATGAAATAGTATAAAATTATAATTTATCATCAATCGATATTAGATATTTATTATGAGTTGTTTTTACTGTCATTCAAAAATTATTAAAATATATAGCCATAATTATTTTTTATAAGCCTTTGAAGAGTAAATATTGACATAATATTACAATTTGAATATAATTTAAATTCTAGACCGACAAATCATTTCCGTTCAAAATCATTTTTCGTATACAATGATACTTATCACTGCATTCAAATTTAATACATCCATAATAACGAATCCATAATAATATAGCATAGCTAGTTTCCGTCCGGTTTTTTTTTCTTTTGTGTACGCTTTAAAGAACTAATACAGAAAATGTATAGACTTATAATAATGATTTTCTTAGCTCACCTATTCATCCATGAAACGGTTGATTACAATATCTTGATTGTTTGCTACGATGTGTAAATTATTGTAAAATTATTTAATCGAAAAAACAAAATGATTAAAAAAAGGGAAAATTTCAATAAAATAGCGATATTTTCATAAAAACGTAAAACAAAATATTGGATGTCCCGTTGATTTATACATAATTTTAAACTCCGTATTTAGGTTCTTTAGGGTGTGTATTTATACATTGTAAAAAAGAAAATTAACGTTTCAAACATAGGGTTTTAGCCGTTTAAATTGATGTTTCAGACCTCTGTGCAACGTTGATTTACTAACACAGTAACTAAGTACCAAGTAGATTGAAAATATTTTATTAAATTTTAAAATTTCATTAATAAAATACTTAGATCATCAAGAGACGATTAAAGGCAATTAGATGGCTGAACATTTTGCTTATACTTATGTTTAATTCGGTAAAAGGTTTTATTTTAATGTAATTTATTTTATATTATATAATATAATTGGTATAAAATACCAAAACTTGTTGATATTTTATGGTAAAACAACACCATAATTGATTTACAATAATTTATTTTATGAATCACATAATATCGTTTTATCACAAACCATTTGATTGTAGTTAAAGATATATAAAGACAATATAAACTAACATAGTCAGCTTAAATGTAAAATTTGAATACGAATAATCTATTCCCCCATTAAATACCACTTATGTTTATTCATATCTGTTCAAAAAGTTAAAGAACTATAAGATTTTAAATTATTTTATATCTAATAGTACGTATAAATATCAACAAAAAAATAATCGACTAAATGATAATGACTAACTAAAAATCTCGAACCATCTAAAATCTACATAATAAAATTACAAAAAATAATTTGAAATTAGTTGCTTTTATCATTTATGTATTTCAACTGTACACACAAAATAATCTTATATTTTGACTGTTGAATATACAACAAATAAATATTACTTAAGCTCTTAAAAATACCTTGATATTGAATTTTAATAAATCAATTCCATGTTATTGAATGATAATTTAATTACATTTTATCATGCATATAATTTTAAGAATACCATTAGATTTTAATGTAATAAATTACTTAAAATTAATATAGGTACATACATTTAATACATTCTATAACTAAGTTTTTGATATTACAAAATTTTGATTTTAACATGCACTTAGATTCCTCAATGAATAAAATTAGCTGTATAATTAGTTACAAATTCTTTTAAATGTTTGAAATCTATTACCCATTGTTTAATGAAATTGAATACACTTCAAAAGTTTTAAGAAAATTAAAAAAATAACATGTTTAAAATACCTCAGTTATTTTCAAGTATGCAATCGAATGCGATATGTCAATAAGCTTTAGTTCAAATCAATCTTCAAACCAAGATATTGTTATATTACAAAAAAATATGTTAATGGTATAAAAAAAAATCAGTCAATGCAGTGTTTTTAAAATAAGTAATATTAAACTATAACGATAATTTGATACGGAAACATAGTATGATAATAACGATTAACTTGCAAACATTGAACATTGATTTCAAAAGGTGTATAACAATTGTTTTATTACGGTTCATCTACAATTCCTTCATTAAAACACTTATTTAATATTATTAAATAGTATGCAACGTTGTGTGTAAGAATGTAGGCACTGTGTAAAATATACGGGTACAACATTATCATATTAATGAAATAATATAACGTTTGTAAGCATTACGTACGAGTAGAATAAATGAAAGTAAACACATACTTTTCGCATCGATTCAACAAAACGTTAAATATCAATTTACTCTTATTGCCAAAAAGTACAAGACGAATAACAAAGAGCTTTTGGCTTTAAGCCAAAAACCTTTAACCTACAACATGAAAATAGTCTAATAATGTGTATATCATATTTGACAAGTTCTATGTATAATAAATGTATTATATTTAAATATTTTGATTATGGTTTCGAGAAGAAAAATAACTCACATGTTACCATAGTTGTGTGTTTTTTAAAATATTTATATTCTTGAAAGATAAGTTTATTTTTCCATCCACGTGACTTAAATGTAATTCTTATAGGTGGTCGAGGATGATTTAGTGCATCCCACTCCAGCATACCTGCGTATCGATACATACTGGTATGTGCCTACTATAGAGAATTAGGTATTATAAGGTATATTATATATTATTTAACGAAATAAGAACTATATATATACGTTCCTTTATTATATCGATGTTAATAAAATTTAAAAAACCCTTATTAAATAGTAAAAGTCCGAACGGCAGTTGCGTATTTATATTCAACAGCACTATAGGCAATAGACATGCACCTGCTAAAGGTCGCCCCTTTTCAGATCTTAATTTGAGAAATATATAAAACATGAAATAATATTGAAAACATCGGTGATTGTCATCACTAACTTTGAAATTTAATTATAGGTATAATATTCATTCATAATATGAATATTACGCATAATATATATATATATATATATATAAAAATATTTATTATATTTTAATCATTTAATAGAACGGTGATTTGTTACCGGCCTACACATGGTAAACTTGTAAATACGCAATTATCGAACGGTATAAATTCAAAATCAAATAAAATACTTCAAACGTAACTATATTAATATTGTAACGTTGCAATACGATGCAATTTTTTTTTTTTTTTAAATTAAGTTTAAACTATTGTTGAACTGTGGCTGATCTACGTGATTTCAAAATACAGCCTATTAAATAGTCTAACATTGAGTTGAGATAGTTATCGATCGTCAGCAGAACGGTAGTGGGAGTACCGGGACGGTTATTTTAGAAGATGAGGGGTAAAAAAAAGTAAAAAAAAATAACGATCCCCTCTTGCGGCCACGTGCAAAACACTCCGGAAATATTAAATAGGTCTCCTCGGGAGAGGAGATATTTAATCACGGCAGGCCGGAGACGACAAGTATATTTAATAACAATATCAAATCTCATTTTACAAAACTAATAAACGGAAAAAGTGGCGCAGCAGCAACATCGCTTCAGCGGAGGCAGAAGCCACCGCCGTCGTTTTCGTCTGCTGATGCGAAGAAGAATTTCTTTTAATTTTTGCTCTGTGTTTTCTCGAGTTTGATCACGTAAACATGTCCGTTTAAGTCCTCTTTCGACCTTCACTCCTCCCTTTCGACTGTCGTCGCTTTACTCTCCTGGGTCTTATATAATATTATATACGTATACTGCGAGCACTAACAAATCGCTGGGCGTTTGTCCTCTTATTCTATTGCACATTGGTATACATATACATATTATACGCAATGTACAATGACATTCTTCTCTTTTTCATCGTCCTCCACTTCCCCCTCCCCGTCCATCTACTGGCCGACATTTTGTGTGTAAAACACGCTGCTGTTGATGAAAAATTACCGCCTCACAATACTATATTTTTTCCCTTTGATTTTCTGTCTCCACTGCCATTGCTACGGCATTGAAAGCCTAATCCCGACTGATTTAGCCAACGGCGACGAGGCGTGTTTTACCGATCGGTGATTTTGTTTTCTTCGGCCTTATCGCCTCTGCTACGCGCTACTTATGTAAATTATTATTATTTTCCTATATTCAAAATGTTAAGTAAATTGTTCTAGCATACCGAAGAAAAAAAAAAAATAATGAATACACCTAATACTAAAATAATACCAATACGCGTCGCTGCAGTTGAAAACAATAATAACATTTTAAAATAATAATGTTCCTAGTTCCTATATTATAGCCTTTCTACACAGATTTTAAGCAAATTTTGCGAATCGACATAATTTACCACAGTATACACTGTCACAATCATTTTATTATATTTACATGCATTTCGGTATAAATTCGGATCTTTTTTTTTCTTACTTTACAAACACAGTTACATTATTTATTCATTATGCGTGTTTCGACAGTAAAAATTACAAATCATATGCAATTTATCCATGTAGGCGTATGATCTCTAACAAATATAAAATATATTTTATTTTAAAACCGAGAATTCATGATGTTATACACGTACATATGGTTATATGAGATTACATATTTTTTATAAACTCTTTTAACAGATATTTAGTAGACTAATAAGTTCGTTATAATAATATACTTATAATACGTTTCAATAGTCCAATGTCAATACGAAGTCGATATACCTTTCTAGAAAATCGAAAAATTATCTATATATATATTATAAGTTATTTAAAATAAAAGCTACTTAAAAAAAAGTTTATGTTTAGAATTCATATTTTATAGTTTATAAAAAGACCATGTATTTCAAACAGTATATCTATCCATTATTTAAATTCATTATTCAAACTGATATCGAATGTGGATTTAGATTGACTCTATCGATTTGCATGGTATAGAATAAGACGCGAGTATCTTGTTGGTCTGCATAACATTCAATAACATTTTTAAACATTATCATTATTCTTGGCCTTTTTTTTTTTTTGTACACACCAACAAAAAAAGGCCGTTCACAAAATTATTTAAAGTCAGCTAATGGACATAGGTATACTATTTCGAATGTTATCTTCATATTTTGAAATTAGAATCGTCCGCCGTTGTATTGAGGATTACATGATAAACTTTACATTGAATGATCAACATTGTGTTTTATCAGTGTGATTTTACCACTAAATATTAGCAAATAGAACATAATTTATAGGTACTTCATAGTTGTAACTATATTGTTGTTTTTTCAACAGCAACAGTGTATAAAATGTGCATTATTTGAAATAGCCAAATGGTTTATTTGTAAACATCATTATACTGTGCTGTGTAGGAAATTGTACATCATTGGAGCTGAGCATAAAGTCTAGTGCTCTGTGTATTGTGTATACGTTGCATAAATGCCTAAAGATATTTCGTTTAATCACCATGCATTATAGACGTGTGATGCCAGATTATTTCTTTGCATTGTATTATCTTGTTATGGATTTCGGAATAGTTCTATTAAAAAGTATTGAAGCCATCTGTTCTAATTAATGAAAATAATATGAATTCGTCATATCTCTAATAGTATCCGAAGTAATGTAGTAAATATCAAATGGACGGTTAGTAGTATATATTTGTAGGTTTTGTGTCCATTTTTTCAGTTTTTGTTTTTCGAGGTAGAAAAGCTCTGGCAAATTTACGGAATTTGGCTTCTTTTTAAATCATAAATTTGGCTTCTTTTCATATTTTAATATACATAAATTAGCTTTATTTTAAACCTAACCTAACCTACCATTTTTTTTTTACAGAGGAATTCGTCATTCGTCAGACGATTTCTACATCGATTTGTACGCTACCGTGCTTGCATTTTTACAGGGAAATAGTTAATATTTGTCATTTGAGGGTGATTTCTACCTCGGTTCGCGCTACAGTATTCACATTTTTTTTTCAATACCCTATTTGCAAGTTCTGTGTCCATTTTCGCATGGAGATTTAACATGTGAAATTTAAGGGGGAGGATCTCTAGAACCCCTACTACTGTAAAGAAACAACTCCCCTTGGGTTTGTTATCCGTATTTTTATTCAATGCATGACTTACTTATTTTTTTGCTGCTTATGTTACTGTCAACAGTTTCAACCATTCGATGCCGTCATAAATTCATATGTAATTATATGTATTATTAAATGGAAACCATAATTAAAATCATGTTTATCACTTTAAGAAATTGTTTGCAACAACTTTATTATAATAATATAGTTCTCGGTTAAGTTCTGTATATAGATATGTAACTGTATTACCGTAAGTAAATGTCATACTGTGCTTATTACACATCTATACTGTTTGGCGTCATGAATCTTAGCTCCGATCAGTTATCCCAAATACCAAACATAATATTATTATGCTGATAAGTAGATTTATAATTACGAAAGAAAATCTATTAGTACAAAAATAATACGTATTAAAAAATAGTGCAAGACTCACAAATTAGATAAGACAATAAACAGTACAATTTTTTTTTTAGTATTTAAAAAAAAGATAATAATAATAACTAGTACCGTATTTGTATAATTCATTATCCAAGTTGAAGTTTTTCATGTAATTTTTACCCTGTTTTTCAAATTTACTCGGAAAATGTTGAGAAAATCAAAAAATGACAATCATGAAAATATTTTTAAACGTTCATTTTATGAAATGTTGAACTTATAATTTCTATACGAACAGCATATTGAATAATATTATTTTACCATGTCACTATACTCACTTTGGGATCAATTATTTAAGTACAAATTATTCATATACAGTATACTACTTCCATAACTGCTGCGATTTATCGTTGTTTTCGAACTCATACAAATAATAGCTAACACGAGTATATAACTGAAACATATTAAACTTAAGGTGAATAATGTAAATTTAAATTTTGATCCTATACCCTGTTGAACAGTTCACTTTCAATATTTGGTTAGAGGACTAGGAGTAACCCTGCCAACTTTCATATTATTTTATTAAACATTATTCCTGCGTTTTATATTTATATTTAATTTTTTTTTAATTTTGAGAATTTGTTTAACAGTATTATATTTTAATATATTATAATCATCAATAATTAAACATAAACTAAAATTATGTGATGAACAAGCTTGATTAAATTAACAATATTTTTATTTATTCAAATTTAATTATTATATTCATATAACTACAGAGATTAGTAAACTAACTTTTAAAAGTTTATCTAATAAAAAAATTACTTTCAAATTACAGCGTATTTTTTGTGACATCTAATATGTGCTATTATATTGGTCGGATACTTTTATGTTCATTAATTTTAATGATGGTAAAAAAATATATTTTTCTAAGAAATATATATGATTTGCTCACACCGTACATGACAAATATATTAGTGTAATAATATCATTACCAAACCATCGTTAGTGATTCTTTTCATAACTTTTAAAAGCAGATATTCCTCTAGAAAAAATGTATGTTATGTGAAGTAGAGTGTATAATTCGATACATGTAGTAAAATTACTTTTTATTTTTTCGAATACCATTTTTTTAAGAAAATGTTGTTATTTTAGCTTGTATCCCTTTAGATTCTAGATAATGATCTGATACGGTCAATTCCAAGTTGTTGCAAACACTTTTATTGATACTTTTTCTCAAAAAAATAATATAAACAAAAGGTTTAGTGTAGAACTGTAGACTAGGTATTCTATTTTTATAACAGAATGTCATAAAGGTCGGCTTATGAGTATGATTACTATAAAGTATTAATTACTATATGCGTGTATGGAGTAAACTAAAATAGTTCAAAACTAATTATTTTGGACGTCGTCGGATGCGTTTTGTGTAAAATTATTTATTTTTTTTTACTAGCAATTCGATTTATCATCTTCACTTTCAATTAAGCTTTCAGCTATCGGAACTCGAACAGGTTAAAATAATAAAATTACGATAAAAATGCTGGTGTTACGTGCATTTATGTTTCATCTTCCTTTGTCCCGGGTGGAATGCAAACTTCTGCGGTACACGTATATTAAGTTATACGTATATATTTTATGTAGACTCGTCATCATTGCGGATGAGATGCATATGCAAACAATTTCAACAATCGCAATAGTCGTTGCATTTCAAATACACGTACCAGGTACGGAGGGCCGCCGTCGTTGATTCGCCACCTAACGAGCAAACCCATCGTGATAATATTCTTCACCCCTTTTGCCGACAAAGCCCGATTTGATGGTGGCTAGGCGGCGGAAACGGCGGCAAAGAGTTACGGGAACCGGGGACGAATTAAACGATCTACAAGCTCCGGATTGACTGAGTGAGCCGAATTTAAATGTAATCCCGTTGTCAGCACCGCCGGCCGTATATAGCTCCGCGAGTGCTGCGAAAATGCGTGGTACACGCGTATACGTAGTCATATACATTTAAATACACAGCCACCACTGTAGCGTGCGATGAATAATTAACACGCGGTTCTGTATTACATTACATATTATTATTATTATGTATATCTGAAACAGAAATATGGGGAGAACG
The DNA here is from genome assembly GCA_025469195.1 of Chaitophorus viminalis. NCBI lineage: Eukaryota > Metazoa > Arthropoda > Insecta > Hemiptera > Aphididae > Chaitophorus > Chaitophorus viminalis. The sequence goes on along the minus strand of JAIPRK010000349.1, from coordinate 198,379 downwards.
GCGTGACACTCGGAACGGTACACATTTGACATTTTATGCGGACCGCAAACATAAACCGTTGATATTTTTGTTTTCGCAATTATATCGTTTTATGATGAAGTAAGAAACCATGTTGGTACACCACGTGAACAGTTTGTGCATTATCTATTTTCTGCATATTTTTTTTTTTTTTTTTAGAATCTCGCAAATGTTTGGTCCATTATCTAAAAAACAAAAATATATATAAAATATATTTTCATCCTACAGCTATCGGTTAGTGAAAATGTGTTCTGCGTTACCTGGCTGAAGGCTTACTTTGTTCTTAATCAATAAATTAAACAGATCGTATTGAAATAATTGCTGCACAAACTGTCAAAAGAGTAGACTATAGGGGTTCCGCTATTTCGTCATCGTGATATGATTCCATATACTTTCTGAATTATATATCGGAAGTTGAATAACGTATGGTAAAAACACACATTTCTGATTTGAAAAATGTAATAATATTTTTTTAAATGCTCGTCTACTCAAATGGGATTTCCGGAATGATAACGTTCTATAGAATCCAACGATTTCCATTTTTTTTTTTTTTATTTACTTTTTATCGAGCTGCAAAGGACATTGTTACACATTATCGTACTATTCTCGTTGACTGAATAAAATAAATGGACGTGGGTATTTGCGTACAAATTCGTGTTTTTAAGAGTATGCTAGTGACTCAGTGTGTGTGTGTTTGTGTGCGTGCGAGTGCGTGTGCGTGTATGGTCATTCCATACGTTCCACGGAGTGTGCATTCCAATGGTTAATTTCATGAGACTAATATTGTGACGGTTGCTGGACTGTGCTGTATGCTGTATATACATGATACAGAGGTGGAAAAAATGCGTTTTAAAAATTTGTCGCTATATATACAAAAATAATCGTGTATATATATATATATTCACACACAAAAGAAGATGGGATAAAAACGACGAAAAAAAAAACAAAAGTCAATCCCATTTCATGGCTCAGGCAAAAGCTTTAACGATAAAAAGGTTGCGGTCTTCCTCTTTCCCCACTCTCTCTCTCTCTCTCTCTTTCACTGTTTAACACACACAAACTCACATAAGCGTACATTTTCTCGCGGTGGTATATTTAAGTAAAATTTATGGCTAAAAGATCTCTGGTGGCGGTGATATTATCTTTATAGTCCCTCGGTTGCGGCGCGCTGTCCGTTGTTATTATATCAAAAGTTAGCAACATCCTCTCTGCCACCGAAGTATAACACCCCTCATCTTGGTATACACCCCTCGTGGAACATCCTCAACATCCCACATCGGCTACCGTGGAGTCATAATAAACACCATATCACCAAAAATATTACCGAGCATGAAACAGCAGCTACTGTAAATTGTAAATATCCATTGTTACCCTAAATTTCATTTTTTATCCCATACATTTCTTCTTTGAGTATTTCTCGTATTATTTTCTTTATTTTATTGAATTTGTTTTTCTTTGAACCTTTTTCCATTTCTTCTTCACTCGTCCATGTACGAAACATAAAAAAATCGTAGGTATACTATTATTTCAGAATCTTTTTTAATGAAATCTTAGAGATTCTTGAACTTCAATTCCATTTAGAAATTTTGATCATAATAATTATTATTCACATTAGATGCCGCTGCTACCCCTGTTTTATATTCATCGAGTGCGCCGTCTGGTGAAACAGCTCTTTTTGCTGTTTTCATCCTCATCTTCCGTCACTATTTCTATAGAAATACGAAGATGTTAAAATATTATATACCGAATATGTAAATGTGTGTGTGTGTGTGTATGTGTGTGTTTTTCAATGTTCATAATAAACTAAGCAATAGTCTTTACAACTGTGTATAAAAGGTTACGAAGTAGTTGAAATGTAAAAATATTACGTGCGTGGTATATACCTATACAAGTTGAAGGTATCTAAAACTAATTTTATTTATGACCTAATAATGAATACGATGTATAAAATACAATAGTTATAAGTGTAATAACCTATGATGATATATTGACCCATTTATTGTAGTTAAATTTTCCCAATAAATAATAATTTATCTTAAACAAGTACTATCAAATTAAAAATAAAAAATAAAACTGAATAATTATAATATATTTTTTTATTCAGTAGTATCTTGATTATTTAACCCTCGTATAACTCAATAAATGACACTGTTTTCACTAGTAAAAGTTTTTCGAATGTTATTATTTATAGTTTTACAAATAAGTAAAACTAACACGCACAATACCGACATATATACTAGTACTTAAAACCAGTATCTTGTTGGCTTTTTTCTCATTAAGTTGATACTAAATTCAAGTATTACTACAAAGCAAAAAAAAAAAAAATCAATATGCAGGTAGCTTCGTTTCTATTTATAAGCTCAAACAAACTGTTGAAAATTAATTAATTTGTTTGTTTTTCTTTGTTTATTTTTAGATTACATAAATTTGTTAGTTTTATTTATATTTTTTTTGTTAAACTAATATCATGTTAATTGTGTTATGAGTATGCAGTTCAAGTTTATACACATTTTATTAATTAGAAAATAATATGCATGTGTATTTTAACTATTTTACTTCATTTAATATAACAACAATACAATAAATTAAGCTGTTTCTCATTATATTTAATTTTACTTTTCTATAACTATAATATTATATAAAACAGAACATAATTAGGAAATTCTCCAATCTATTCTAATATAATGATTAATGGTTATATAAAACTAATTTCATCAGTAAAAATTCTCAACACTTTTATTTCAGAGACTTGTATTTATTTTCGATTGTAAAAACAAGAAAACGAGAAAAAAAATATTTGTTAATCATAATTATTATTTTTAATGTATTTCGATTTTCTCGTTTTTCCCATCCGTATCGATAACATACATACACATATATGCAGTTACACATAGAGTATTATATTACTAATTCTTTCGTAGAGACCTTGTTTTTAACCATAAATGATGAAATATTTTTAACATGATGTCGAAAATGTGTGCACACACATTTAATCGTTAATGTATACACGAGATGTCTTGGATTAGAAGCAACGGGAACCAAATAGTTTAGATAAAAATATATTTTTTTTTAACCACCAATGTGACGATAAATTTGCATGTTAGAATTTTCATGTAATAATTACACCCGAGTTCTCTAACACAACTGTATTAATTACAGTTATTTCTACTACGTCATAAAGGTGTACTATTATTATCTATAATCACACAGTTATTGAATCACAGCCGAGACTGGCTATTACTTAAACTTTTAATAGGAACCTGGAGACGAACTCTTTCCAAATGGTATCAACCGGGTTTAATCGTGTCCGGTAAGAATCTATTAATTGACAGTGTTGGTTTTTAATAAACTTATAACTAATGGCTGTTGAAGATATTGCAGAAAAAAAAAAACAATATCGAATTATGATATCTGTCTCAAAAAGTGTATTTACATTTCATTTTATACATACTTATTTTATGGGTATAATAAATAACATTTTATATATATATATATATATATATATGATTTAATGCATATTATACTAATTTGTATAATACAAGTACACATTTATTTTTAGGTGACAGTTATAAGAAGGTAACATGATATAACAAAATTGTAAGTTTCTTTTTTATTTTCAAATAGATAACGTCGATTATAGCTTAAATATAATAATCGTTTTAATGTATAATACAAATTTAGTAATGTGTTGTATAGCTATAATTTAAACAAGACTAAATAATTGCAAAGTTTTATGTTAAAAGTTCTATGTACAAAGTTTATAAACAATTAAGGTGTTCAATTGGGGATTTAAAAGTAGATACAATAAATTAAACACGTTCTGAATGCGGTTTACAAGCAATTGTAGTTCACCATGTAATTTATTAAATTTGACTAAAAAAAAAAGACGTCCTGGAGTATACAAATTACAAAGTGTTTTATTTATTTTCTTCTAATATATATTTATCTATACTTGAAAATACTAACAATCTTTTGAGCTTAACACCTACCTATAACCGCACCATTTAGTTTTCGAAAAACGAATCATTCATCAGTCACTAACCTTAATGTTATAAACATTAAAGTATTATAGTTCTTAAAATTCTATTATATCAAATTTTTAATTTTTATTTTATTTTTTTTTTTATATATACATTTTTAAAATTATAATAACATTGGTGATTCTAGTTGTAAAAAACAAATAAAGTGTATTTTATTTCTAATAATATCTCCATTCATAGGATGTTAAAACCTTAAATGATATAGGTAGGTATTTAAAATCATACAGTTTTCAATCCAGGAATTTATGTGTTATTAATCAACAAAATTAATAAGCCTATTATAAGTTATGCGTCATACTTGAAATATAATTGAATTATTTTTTAAGTTTTATTTTTATTGTTTAGTATAAAATTTGATAATTATTTCATTTTAACGTATAAATAATCAAAATATTTATTTCCATTTTATTCTATCTTTAAAATTACTGTTATAGAATATTTATTAATTTTATATACGTAATTTAATTTTTACATGATATTTTAAAGTAAGACTTCGTTCAATAAAACCTTATTCTCGTACATCTATGTTCAGAGTAAAATAGTTGAACCGACTGGTAAATCATCAACAGTTTAAACATTCAGACGCATAATTACCATCATCAAACTTTTGAAATTAGTTATTAAAACGTCCCAGGCAGTACCACTTTCCAAAACAAATTTAAAAATTAATGACCACGAATTATGAAAAATAAATCATCTAGTCTGATGATTAATACCAGTGTAGAGTATTAAAATGATTATGATACATAATTTTTCAATCAACTAATGGTGATAACATTCACTATAGAAAACTCGATTGGGATTCCAACGGAACATTGAAAACATAAATATTTACAAACAAGTTTAATTTTTAATAAAGGTGAGTATTATACTTATAACAATTCATAAATGTAATGAATTTAGTAATAACTGATAAAAAAAAAAAAAAAATGTTTTTATAATATGAATATTGAAATATTTTAGTTCAAAATAGATGCATAAATGTAATTATAACATTTGAACATTGGGATTAAGATTTTTAAAAACTAACAGTACATTCATTTAATTTAACCTTTCTATATACCTTGGAGTTTGGAGGGATTTTATTAATTTAGTATTTTATTACGTAGTACGAAAATCGTATAAACCATATAATAGAGTCAATAATATTATAAATAACATGAAAAACAATATGATAACAATAACAAAATAAAATACGTTTTTTGAAATTATTAAATGACAAAAAATATTTAATTATTTTAAATGAGTTTATTTCAAACAAATGCAGTAATTAACTATAATAACGTATCATATTATTATCATGTACTATAATTTTGTTGTATGGAACAATAATAAATAGTATTTACACAAAGCAGATACAATAGTCAAAGTCACCTGTCGTACTTGTTGGCTTGTACATTCAAACAAGAAGCTATTAGGGCGACGTAATAATTTATACGGATGTAAAATTAGGAGGTGGATAAGGTGGGAAGAACGCGCCCAATTAGGACACCGGAGCTATTCAGTTTCACTGCCGCAGCCGTTTGCATTTTGTAAATAAAACACATATACGTACTGCCGGGGAAAATGTGGAAAAAAGTTTAGTATTATTTTTAAAACGCTAAACTTACATTAAACACGTTATTGTTTCTTACGTGTTAAGAGGAAAAAACCAGACCAAATTATTAAAGCATAAAGGTTTATAAAACGACAGGTCTTTTATAACGGTCCCACACAAAGGTTTGAACTTTCAGTAAAAAGTTTGAAGGTTTTAAAAGCTCTTTGAAACACAGCATAAACTCTCTAATTGATACCACGTTTGTGTACACGACTTCAGTTCGAACGAGGCATTTTTGTGTTTGAAGTTAAACCCATTATTATTATTCGGTGTGATCCAAGGTGACAATAATGAAAAAAAAAATTCAAATTCAAATATTTTTACTCTTTGCATAGAGTATTGTTGATTATAAATGTAATTGGGTTTATATTTTTGGTATTGATTCGAGATTCGTCACAACCCGTTAGTTTTGCGTCTCATAGTAGTGTAAAACGAACGTTGTCAAAATTATCATCCAGTAGTTCGTGATAACAGCACCTAAAAATAAAACCAATTAAAACGCATTAGAATGTTGGATTGCATTGTTATACGTAAACAAATATTTATAATGTTCATAAATTCTGTAAGATAATACACTATACAGGTGCATGCAAGTGTACTACAATGACGTTTATTCTTTCACTCCTTCCATCTCCTGAAATCTAGCAATGGAGACGCATAATAAGCCCATATTCTTGATCTTTGTTGAGGGAACTTAAATTAGAATATTTTAAAGCTCTGTTATTACCTATATTATAAACTAGCAATGTTCAAAAAACGATTCGAAGAACCCAAAACTTGTGGTTTATGTACGGCAATATTGTATGTTAAAATTGTCAAGTCCTGACTTTTATGATTTAATTAAATTAAGCGAAAACCTTGTACTAAATGACAATTATAAATACCAGAACTATAAAATTGTATCGAGATAATTGAAACATTGGTATTCTGTCTATGCCAATTACATATCCAACATGTGTATAGACATTTTTATGACGTCTATATCTTTCGTCCTTTATTTACCATTCAATTTTGTTGTGTAAAAGCAATTCTGGAAACATATTTGAATTCATCTATAGAAACGGTCCCCCCACTACGTATCCCGTAGACCACATGGGGCCCTTTAAGAAATGTTGTGCCATTCACCTTAAAAAAGGATCATATACACTCAAATCTAACATCGCTTACTTTATTTATATATATTTAATTTATGTATTTTATAAATTAATTATTTTTTGTTTCACTCATTAAGAAAAAAAAATTGAAAACTAAAATTTATCTATTTCCATTATATTATAATTCACCAGGAATGTTTTTAATGTAGATTTTTAAATTATATAGCATAAAATATGATATTATGTATCATATAGTAAAAAAGCTAAGTAAAGGTTCAGTTTTTGAACAATTATTTTCCTTTCGTAGAAAAATTAAATATTCCCAAACAAAAAGCTGAATTTCCAGAAAAATAAATATTAGATTTTGAAATAATCGATATCAATTTAATATTGAAATACATATCGTATGCTAATATAATACATACTAACAATAAATTGTATGAAAAAATTATAATATATTTTCATACCTTTCATTTTTTTTTATCATAAATATTACATCTATAAATAAAGGAATAAAGAATTTTTACACCAGTAGAAAAAAATACGCCTTACAAGATCCTATTTTTCTATGACAATTTTCGAATTGATTTACAAATTGATTTTTAAAAACTTAGTGGGTACCGCTAATCTATAGGTATAAGCAGTTATTGTTATATCTGAAACCACTGTTTTGATTCTATTTCCTTAATTTTCTCAACATTCATCCCAATATTTTGGTGAAATTTTAGCCACTTGAGTTAAGCAGATTGTAGGGTAATAAAATTGCTCTTAGATGTTACTTGATATATGATATATTGTCTTTCGTATTATTTGTTCAAATTTTAATGTCATTCAATGCTAATTTTCATAATATAAAATACTGTTTTATGCATTAATAATGTAATTAAGGTCTATATATTATATCTTAATATCTTACATTGTCGACAAGTGAAAATGGATCAACAATTAAAAAATGTGGAATATTGTTGAAAAATTCTTAAAACTTGAATGCAACAAGTAGACACAATTTTCTCTCAGATACAATAACTGCCGGAGCAATCATTCTATTCGAAATCATGTCGATAGACGCAAAGTAAAATACACATCTTGGTAAAATCAATACATTATTCTTTGCTTCCCTCAGAATTTGAAACAGTCATTATAATTTGGAAACATATAGTTATGTCATGATAGATTAATCTATAAACTTTTATATGGTAGAATAAACCGAAATAATTATAAACAATAATGAATATTTACAGTGAATCGTTTGACGAAGATCTCCAAACATAGTAATAACCTTTGCTTGAAGATATTTTAAAGTTTTTAGAAAGATTTCTGAGGAGTTAAATTAATTAACTTTAGAGGGTATCTTACTTATACAAACACTATAGTGTCCAATTTTCGACCAAATTTTAATCAATTATTTTCGCACACCTATTTTTATTTATTTTACGATCAAAAATGTTGATACTTATAATTCTAAAAAAGATTTATCTGATAATTTACTATGATATATTAAAGATTATGAAAAATTCAAAAATATTATTGTTCTACATACGTACATAATAATATTGAATATCAGTATTAATTTAGATATATTTTAATCTAATATAACGTGTAATAATTGTACAATAATTTTAATTATAAAATTAAAATTTTCAAACGGTTCAAAATTATAATAAATTAATGACTAAACTTCAATAAAACATTTAAATACTATATTTTTTTTTAAAAATCTTGTTCACAAAATATTTTTTCTTTTTATAGCGCAGTACTATAATATTTATTCAGAAAAAAAAATGGACTACACAAAAGTTATTAAATTTGTCGAATAATTCTGAATCATTTATTTTGTAAAATAAATATCTTTAAAATGATTAAAGCTTATTCAATATTTTTAAATTTCTATTTTATATGAGAAAATGTATTATAGAGTCGGTTTTATGTGTAACATTAATTGATATTATATGATGGAAAGATATTTTCCTTGGTAAATAAAACATAAGTAACCACGAATTTTATAAAATCAATTCAAATTATACTGCATATATTTTGTACATGTTTATTAATTAAAATTTATAACATATTAAAATGTTTGTAAAATGATTATTCCTTCCTCATTATACGTTTATCAGGCACATTTTTCTGTTTTAAATATAAATGCAAATAATGATTACATTGATTGATTGACTTATTTTCTTTTATAAAAATTGAGTATTATATTTGTTATAAATTTAAGAACCTGTAGGCTGTAGCTATCAAATCAGATATGCTTATAAGTTAAACCAAGCTATACTCGTTTATAAATATAAAAATTATAGCAATAAAAAAAAAAAAAAAACTATAGGACAGTAAAAATATTAAAAACCAACAAAATACATTTTTAATATTATTAAATATATTATGTTCTGTTGTTTGAAGTAGTATAATAAATATTGATAATAATCACATTTTAAAAATGTAATTGAATTTAATATGCTTCGAAGTTGATACATCTTTTGTAGTATAGAAAAATTTGAGAATTGTATTATATATTAATGGTTTTGTAAACTTTTGCATTGGAACAAATTACAAAGTTTCCTAGACCAAAATGGAACTCAGTGGAGACAGTTACTAATGATATTGGTCACGATATATAGTCACCCGTATTTCTCCAGAGCACTTATTTTAATTGCCTTATATTTATATATATAAATATAGATTTATAGTGAAGTTCGACTAGAAATTATAACAACTATAAACTTAATTAAAATCGAATGCATCAAAGGAAGATTACTTGACGCCTCTACAGTAAGGACAGATATTATGGTATCCTAATTTATAGGGGAAATACATAAAAAATTAAGTTTGTTCGAAAATACTCTTCAAATGTATTGAACTCGATGGAAAAAATTGTACAAAAACACGTTAACTTATTGTTTTATCGATCAAATGATGTTTTTAATAACATGATTATAGCAACAAAAATAAAAACCATTATTAGTATGGAACATATACGTATTGTACCGTAGTACGATACGGTTGGTCCGTAAAGAAACTTAACATCGAAAAGTAATAATCGAAAACAATCACTGTTCAATTATTATAATGGACTTGAGTATAGCTGCGTTCGTAGTTCATACAACTTTCGTGACAACTAGCCCGTGTGGCGAGAATAATAATGGCAATCTAAGAAGAGTTAAACTGACAATCGGAATCAATTTTTCAAACATTGCACTTCAACGACTCGACGATTAGTCAAACCACGGGATTTTGGGATGGAGGAGTGAATTACTGTATATAGAAAGGCGCAATTAAATTACAACTGATATGCATTGAATGTGATTACTATAAAGTATCAGGTTTCGTTGACTAACCAAACAACATAATGTTTTTTCTAGTACAAGTATTTAATAATTCGAATACTAGTGTAGCGGTTGACCGTAAAAACTTTCAAAGGGAAAAAAATGGTATCTACTCATATTTATTGTAAAACTGTAGAGTAGCATTGTCGTCAAAAAAATATTCAAATACAAATCAAGCTCCGGGTTGTTTTCTTTCTATATTACAATATATAATCATGACAATAGAAACTATTTTTTAACTTTTGACTTCATCAACTTGGTAAAAAAAAAAAAAAATCACAAAGTTAAACAAAATAAAAAGTGTATACATTATGTTATAACTATAAATATAAATAAAAATATGGATATAGGTTTTAAATACTTTTCTATTTGTTGTTTGCATTTGGATGATGAAATATTACTTTAGACTTTTGCATGTATTAGAACTATTGTAATTTTTTTTGTAACTGAAGAATTTTTTTAGTTAAATTGTATATATTATTGGTGGATAAAACATTCTAAAGATCATAGAAAAACTGCCACCCATCAGATGACCTTATGTGGGATTCGGCAAAATTTAAAAAAAACCAGTTGCCTAATACCTACCTATTTATTATTTTTTATGTTAAGAGTTCGATAATATTACTTCAGAAAATGATAATGCTTATTAAAAAAGTAATTATGAAGTAGACCACTCAAAAAAAAACCTGATTGAAAGTTTGAAAGTTTTAGTGTTTTATGCCATATATGCGTGTATTTGTAAAAATATTTTTAAAAGTATTTCGTTTGAGTTTTTCTCTACCATGAAAACACTTTAAAAATCTATTCTAATCTAATCTATTCTAAATATTATTAGGCTGTATGACATAAGTGCCAAATATGCGAAAATGAAATACTATTTGCGGCAAAATGAATATTGAAAACATTTTATATAAGTAGGTATTTAAAAAAAATTAAAAATGTCAATAATCGATATTAATTGTTTAAGTGTAATATACATACAAATGAATAATATATACATAAATAAATATAAATTTATTAAATTGGTTTATTTTTTCCATCTATATTCAAGCAGAAGATTTTTTTTTTACCTCAACGACACATTAGGTACCATTGGCCATTTTTCACAAAAATCACTGCCCATTAAATATAATGCACACAATATCTTAATTTGTATTATTCAGTAAAATTCATTTTAAACGAAACTCATGTGAACGCTTACGAATAAAGTACTAATGCACTAACAATAAGTTGACAAGAATAACACATAACTGCTCCAACACTATGTGACAATCTATAGTAATCAGATAATAAATTTGTCGATTAAAATTAAACGTTTGTAGTTTTTTAACGATGTAGACATATAGTTGATACACACAGGTATATCGGATTTTGGTGCTTATGTCTCCTACCGTATTATTAGAAATTAATTTACATTTACGTATTTCATATTAACACACATTAGTACGTAACGCTGAAATCCAATCACAGCGTCGCTTAAATATCTGTCGTATATTAAATAATTCTATCAATAGGTAAGTGACATACTCTGGGTCTATTGATTAAATATTGAATTATGAATTATGATGTTAATATGTCGTCAAAGGTCACGGTGGTCTGATCTAAAAGCATTAACTAAACATTATATTACTTCTTTTGAAGTATAAACAACGGATAATACTGAATTAAGACATTAAATATAAATAATTGTATTAACTATTTTTATCTCATCTAAGATTTAAAATCAGTGGTGTAATTAAAAAAAAAAAATACTTATAAATAATAAAAATAATAAATTTTAAGTAAATATCAACCCTCGTATTCAACAATAGAATAAACATTAATTATGTAATCTTGAGTCATTTACTTAATAAAGTGTATACTTTGTAATTTAACATTTAAACTAATAATAATTACATTAAAATGTATTTTTTTTCATTAAAATTAAATGTATAGCGAGTTTCATGTTTATATAGAAAAAAAATTTAAATTTCTAAAGTCTAATTAAGAAATCACGAACAATTTTTATTTTATTTTTTAATGATTATTCCACTGCAACTTGAATGGAAGATTGGATTGTTAGATTTGGGGAACTGTAGGTTGGAATACGTCTATATATATATATATATATATATATGGCATGGTTTCGTAGTTAAAAACCCGATTGGTCATCCATCCGAGTCTAACGACGCCGGACGGTACTTATTAGCGAATACAGCTGCCCACTCCGTCACGCCATGCCATCCAATAATTTCTATTTGTGTAATTATCGGAATAACTGTGTGAAAATGAATAGTTAAAAATTATAATTATTTCATTTATTATTTGTAGGTATACGAGGTAAGTCAATATGAGCTGATATTGTTACAAGTATATTAGCGTTGTAGCTTTTTCATTACCAACGTTTTATTTATTTTTTCATAATATATTAATAATAATTATTAACGTGCATTAAATACACGTTCTAAACACTAATATCTGACTCGGTTTATTTGGTAGTAATTTTCATGAAAAATTGTAGAAGACAATATTTGGTGAATATTAAGTGACGTAGGATTTGCACCAAATTCATTGGAGTATCTACGTAAATTTTAATATTTCAGTTTTAGAACTGTTCAGTAAAAATATTCATGATACGCATGAATTCTTTCGTGGTAATATATATTGAAATGTTTTTTTTTCTGCTGTAAAGCTTTAACAACAAGGGTCATTGCGTTATGAATTATGATAAATTATATTGCAGTGTTAACGATTATTCGGTTATGAACGTATAAAAAATACCGTAATGATGGACAAAGTCTTATAATATATTCAGAGGGGAAAGTTTGGTGGTCGGTATTACCAAAACTTTGGTTATTCACTGTACTAAAATTGTACCGGGTAGCCCATGCATATCATTCTAATCTATAGATAGTGGATGATATAATTAAGAAAGGTATCTGCAAGTGTTCCAGTCTACGTTCATGAAGACTAGAGCTGTGACGATGCAACGCTAATTTCTAGTTCTATAAGTTTTTTCCCCGACGATAATATTATCGCAATGGTTATGGTTGTGCATTTTAGATTATAATTTTTAGCCCGGTTTCTAAATTAAGTCGGTAAAGATGATATTGTGGTCAATTTAATATGCATAGATGACGGTTTTTGACTGGGTTGATAGCCATGTTTTTTGTTTGCAGAGCAGAAGTGATTGTTTGAAATTTGAGATGCATATTTAATATCTGTCGATGCAGTTAATTTCCCCATTGCTATTAAGCATTATGCTTACTGTGGTGCATCGTCTATATTATGTTTAACCATAGCCAACTAGCCTTGTTTTAAGGGACAACGGAAATAAAATATTTTTTATTATAGTTATGTCATGAGTTATTTGTTGAGTGAATTGGTTTGGATTTCAGATTAAACTTGTATTTTATTCTATTTATGTTTTCCTCAGTGAGGGACATTTATTGCGGTCGAATGTTTGCTTGTTCACGTTTAAGGCTTGAATTTTGTAACACTCTTTGTGTATTATTGTATTTGTAACACTCTTTATGAGATTTTCGGAACAAGTGCGTTTTTGTAGTATGAATTACGATGAATATAATTTCGCATTATTTTTGTACAATCATTTGAAATGATGATTCTCGATTTTTGTTCACAATATTAAACTAATATTGTATCTGGTGATGTGTTTATTTCGTTGTCATAGAGTAGGGGTGGTAAATCCATGGTATGCATGACCGGGACGATACACCAAAAATATGCCGAGGACATGGTGACAGTTAAAATATTTATAGAATAAATACAATAAATTAGTTTAAAATAACTAATATGTTTTTTCTTTTTCATTTAAATGAATATATCTATAGTAATTTCAATATTTAATGTAACACGGAAAAAAATGAGATCATTTTTAGCTCATTAAATTAGAAATATTTCCGTCACTCCTGGTATAGAATGATGATGACTGATAATCATAGTCTAATACACATATCGCGTGTACAATAATACACAATACCCATTAGAGCATATTTTATGATTACCTACTGCTGTCGAATGTACTTATACAGAATGTCCCACCGAGATCTGACAAATGCAATAACTTTTGTTCTAATCAATATTTTTATTATAAATAATTATAGACGCTTACATTACATGTATTATATATACTTTTTGTTTTTATACTATTAATATTATTATATATGACTAATAGTTAGTTGTATGTAATTTTTTGAAATAAACGAAAATTTCAATAAACAGCAAGGCCAAGATTAAACACATTAGAAGATAAGATTTTCACCACAGAAAAATATTTGAATTTTATTAAACTTTAAAATTGTTTTAAAAATTAACGACTTATAATAAATAACAATTTTTCATATCAAAAATTTTCTAACAATTAAATTTACAAAATGGCTATCTTGTTTTTTAAAAAAATTTGAATTTAGTTTTAGATTTTTTAATTAAATGATCTTATTATTATTTTTAAATTAAAAGTATTCTCATTATAGTGCAGAAATAAAATAATTATATAAAAAAGAAAAAAAAGATTAAAATGTTGAGCAAAACAAAAGTTATTGCATTGTTAAATCTCCGTGGGACACTGTATAAAGACGAATGGAACATGAGGTTCGGTTACGAGGGTTAAACGAGTATCGATGGTATCGATTTTTATAAATGGTTTAGCTCAATTATACGTGCTATATATTTTTTTGTCAGATGCATTTATCACTCGAGTTCCTATTAAACATTTTAAGTTAAGCCATACCAATATATTATGTTAGAGTCTGTATGATATGGTGTTGATTTCTAAGTATAATTGTTATGTTAAAAATGTAATAGTTTAAATAAACATAATGATTTTCAAGTGTATTTTAATTAATGTGCTTTTATTTCGTGCTAATTACGGTGGATTTTTGGAAACATCGCTTTTAATAACATTGATTTTAAAATAACATATTTTTTTAATAATTTAATTGAATGAGATATTACGCAGTAATAATTTACATTCATTTATGTTCATCGATAATACAATATTATGCCTTACATATGAGTTATGATAAATGTAAATTCATGCAAATAAACTAATGGCTATAGTATTTACCCGTGTTATAAATGTGCCTTTCTTGCGACAGTGTGTGGTCGGTTACGGTCCGTAGCCGTACACTCGTTTCGTCCATCTTGGCATCGGCTCCGGATACTTTGGCAGTGCATTTGACGTCCATTTTATATTTGTTTATATCCACCCAATCTTTTTTCAACGGGAACCGTAGGCCCAATGTGGAATTGTAGAACGGTCCATCCGATACTTCGACCGAGTAACGTTCGAGCAGGTAACTGTCAACCTGAAAAAAATAGGCGATTTATGTTAATGAATTAATCTTAATGGTAAGAGAATATAATATATTAATCTATGATAATAAGTCACGTGTATTATAGTGATAAAATAATATGAAAATATATATTTAGTATTATCACTAAATTCAATGAGTGTAAGATCATGATGTCTTATTACAAATAACACATCTCCGTACAATATTTTGTATGATACATTTTTCTCACATTCAATTCGGTTCATATTTGTATAGATCTCGTATCTTTTATACATACAAGAATATATTATGAACCATTGTGTTTCAAATTTTTCTAATTATAATAACCAATGAATATAATGTACAAAATAAAGTATATCGATGCGTAGTAAATCAAAAAATAAAACATGACATTGTTGATTTTATAAAATATTCAGTTGTAATAATCTCATGTAGTGAGATAATCCATTATGTAAAAGGTGTTTTTAGTACTATAGTATTATTATTATTATTTTATTTATTCTTCAATAAAAAATAAAAAAATACATAGGTTAATTTAAAAAAACAACAAAAGCCGTATTTCATCGATAAACCATGGCTTGTGATAAGGGATATAAAGTTCATTATTATTCTATTTCTCTATTTATTATACTAATAAATATTTGGAGAGTCCCTAGATAATACAACACAATCTAAATCTACAATCATATAGTGATGCATATAAAAATGTGCTTAGTTACTCAAGTCTGTGTACAAAAAACATACCATATACAATATAATATTTTTGATTTTCACAGTTTATTTTAAAATTTACTTTTAAAATAATTGATTTTTATTTAATTTTTATCGCAACAAATTGTAATATTGTATGTCTTATCTGTGGTTTTTCAACAATATGTTTTTTTTACTCAATTTTATTGGAGAGTTTTTAATGTTTAGTTTTTAGAAAACATCATAGGCAAACGTACAAGTATTTTTTTGTTTTAAATGTGGAAAAAAAATCCATAATATATCGATATGTGTATGCTCGGTGTTCAGCGTTATCGTATTATTATCAATACAGTCCACATTCTTATATTTCTCGTGCCGGGTACGCACTGACGAGCCGAATCGTGATAACTTATAACGTACAGTTATCCAGCCGTCAGCGTATCGTTAATTACGTAGGTACCGAAAATGTTGATTATTCCAAACTATCGTTGTTTTTTGGTCATCAATAAATTAAAATGTATTTATTAAATGTATATAAATCAATAAATTACACTTAATTAAACAATAAACAAATATCGCCAAAAAGCCCATAAAATCTCAGTTCGTCCAGTATATATATATATATACAATAACCATTTTTAAAATAAAAAGATGCCGAATTCTGCGTTTTGCAATTATCGTGCACGCACATTAAAAAAAAAACCTTTCCAAAATGTGCACAAATAATACAACGTGCTTTAATTAAAAGCTCATTAATGACGCGGGTACACCTTCAAAACGGTATAATATGATTTTTTTACATGTTTACTGCATTATACACCAATTATTACGGTTCATTGAATGACGAAGCAACGGGATTCGTGTTAAACACTATGCGGCACGTCAATAACAATATACGGTAACGAAATTTCGTGTTACACACAAAACCAGCGTGTTTATTTTGTGATACACGATACCAACTGTTTTAATTGCAAAAATATTGCACTCTTGAACGTCATTATTTTCATTATCATTATCATCATCATCATCCTCAGCATCATCATCGGCGTCGTCGTCGTATATATCGAATTCAATGAACGGGCTGTAATATCCACACGAGTTTCGCGTCTGATGTGTACGAAAATGTTGAAACGTATTCATTGGGTAAACGTCTATACCTTACCGTGTAACGTATACCATGCCGGTACACTCTATATTATAGCTAGGTTAGGCTGAAGACGGACAGAGAAGATATTCTGGTGTGCTGTTTGTTTTGCATTACGCGCGCTATTAACGTGACTTCCTGGTTGGGTCTCGGGTAACGTCTAGCGTTACACACACACACACACACACACACACACACACACACACACACACACACACACACACACACACACACACACACACACACACACACACACACACACACACACACACACACACACACACACACACACACACTCACTCACTCACTCACTCACTCACTCACTCACTCACTCACTCACTCACACAGAACACAGTATAAGGAGGATTTTTAGGTTTTAAAAGGCTACAATTTACCAAGAAAATATAGCAGACAGTGTCGGACATTTTGATTTAGATACTATTATATCTGTTATGTGGACAAAAACTATTGATTCTTATGCGGATAAGAATTAATATACTATTCTTACAATTTCGGTAAGTGGGGCGTTGAACCTTTAACACTTTCTTCCTAGCAGCATCTGGCAATATAGTATGTTTAGTACTAAAGGTTCGCAGTGACGATCATGAGTTTTCTACGAATTCTATATTTTTGAATGTGATCGAAGAACAATATTTTACGGTACAATATGCGGATCCACAGGATTATTATTTTAACACTTTTACCGTACCAATGATGTTAAACGGTTTCGATAATGGTTCGTTCGTACGGTATAATGTTGTGATGACCACGAAATAATAACATGAACAATAGCTATGGAATTCAAAATTCAAACAATCCGATAATTATATAACAATAAATTTCCACCATTCGGATCGAATGTAAATATATATACCTACAGACGTGAAGTACGTGCACGCTGTGCTTTTTCTGTTGGATTTTAATGCTTAATGTCAATATATTATGTTAAGTGTGTTATTGGAAAAGCTTACAGCTAATTGATCATTATCCATCGACATAAATCAGAAGAACTAGGAACTATTACACTCGGAATAAATGTTTTATTTATAAAAATGTGAGCTTTAACAATAATTGTATTAAAAAGATGTAAGTAGTTTAATCATTAATGGCCTGGAAAATAAATCATATTTAATAATAACTATCGTGTTTTTAAAAAAATAAAAATAAAAATAAATGACGTGAAATATAAAAAATATCATTAATTAGCTCTAAAAAGCAATATACACTTACACATGTGACTTTCGGAGACCAATTTGTAAAAGCATTGAAATTCGTATTAATTTGACTTTCAGAAAGCATTTTTACATTTTTATTCAATGGTCTATGAACGACGAAAGAACAATTTAAAAGAGTTATAATAGCGATAAAACCAAAGTGTGGAAAGATCATAATTTATGTAAAGTTTTGGTTTTAATAATTTTCTTATTTGTTTTTTCGTTTTTTTATTTCTAGTTCCATAATGATACCTATCTTGATGAAAAAACTCCTTTACGAACAAAAGTTTTTAAAAAAATACGTTCCTAAATTAAAAAGAAGACCTTAAAATATTAATTATTTTATTTAAAATTACAGCATATTAATCAAAAAGTATATTGTTCTTCTAAAACTTAATACACGGTCCATTTTAAATATTTATTACGTTATCGAAGTTCTTGCTTACTCAATGGTTGTGAAAAATCATTTATTCAGTACTTAACGATTAATTGTAACCGAAAACAGATTATATCAACATTAAAAAATCCAACTTCGTCACACCTATATTTGTTAGATGAAATTATAAATTTAATACATTTATAGATCTTCAATAAATCTACTATAATTTACATAGTAAAACCTCGATTTTCTGAAGTTAATGAATTTCTTGGAACATGGTAAGACAAATTATTCAAGTAGTAAAATTAATAAAATAATTTAGAGACATTTTTCTTTAACCGTGATGGATTAAATCCCATTAAAGTATAATATGTTTTTGTATATATGACAATATAACTAATATTTTGCGATGTTGGAATCAATATTTATTTTAATCATCAGCACAATGCGATTTACTTATGTTATTTATTAAATGAAAAACATGTATCGCACTATACTATACTATATTATGTATATCGTATGAACTGACCGAAATGTGTAAATATTTTTTATCAAAATCATTGTACTGAAATAATTTAAATTAATACAACGCTTATTAAACTTTTTTAAATTGGCTAAGCAGATATTATATTATAATACTTTATTATGCATAAATTAAAGGCTGAACAGTTAAGTCGATATTTTTATGGTGGAAAAAATAAAAGATCAGTTATTTATAATTATTTGAATCAATCTAAACGGTCGAGTACAATATAGAAACTACATACTTTATTTGAAATAAAACCAGTAGAGTACAAAATGTACATTAGTTTTGCACAGTATATAAGTAAAACTTTCCAAATAAAACTTCCCAAAGATATGTTGTTTATTTTTTCGAAAAACATTTAATGTTTTTTTTTTTTTTTTTCGCTTAAGAGAAATCAAACAGTTGAACACCTGTTTATGGTCTCATGGGAACGGTTTAATGAACACATTTCGAGCGTCAAATTACATAGGTTGTAAATGACTAGGGAAAAAAAGTTTCATACCACGAAAGAAGAAGGCGGCCGTTGAAAGTTGAGGCTATTTGTCAAACGACGGTCGAAAAGTTTAGTGGTGGGTGGCGGTCGGATGGTGGCGAAAGAGGCAAACGAATATAATAATAACAGCGAGCAAATGCGATTAAAAACAACACAGTTAATGTAGCAGACAAACTGCATTCCGTATTAAAATGTACGGATCATGTACCAACTACCAGGTACAAGTTACCTATGTTTGGTTAGAAATACATAATATTATAATAAATTATTGTTAAAAAAACGTCTAGCGTACTGCAGATCAGCATCTGCACGACTATTAGTCGTACCGTTGTTGTCACTCGTCGCTCGTCTGCAATCCTTTATGTTTTTCTTAAATTATTTTCGCGTTTCCGTATGTTACGCGTAAATTAAACCGATGCCATTGGACGTGTGCTCATCTGAACACCGTCTGCCGCTACCGCTGCGCAGCTGATGTGTCGGAGCGCCGCTGAATGCGGATGAACGAAATTCACGTGGATGCGAACCCAACAGACAGAACTATCCAAAGTTATCGCTGTGGGCTGTAATAAATTACACAAATCGGAGGTGCGTATTATTATTATCATTGTTATTACCATTCGATATTGTTTCGTCTTAAAGATTGGCGGAAACGTTTTCCGAAAAACGTTTATCGAAAACTTTCAAACCGGAGCTGTCCGATGAAACGTTAAATAATATGGTTATAGACAGTTGAGTTGAGTTTACATTTTATAACAATTCTTCATAAAGGAAACTCGATGGAAAATGAAATCATTAAGTAAATGATACGTATCTGCTGTGTTTTTTTTTTCTTTGAAAACCGTTATTGATTAACCAACTTTAAGGTACTCCCGTTTCACTGTAGAAAATTAATGATGAAAAAAGCTCTAATCATCTTTTTTTTTTCATTTGAATTTATACTTGGGAAAGGTCAGTTAGTTATTGCAGGGTGGATTAAGTAGTCGATTGAGGTGAATGTTTTTTTCTTATTTTCTTTATCTTTGTTTAATTCGAAAACAACGATGAATCCATTGTAAAATAAGTATACTAATTATTGAATAATAATATTTATAAAATAGTAGACATGTACAAATTATAAAATGAGGTACTTACCTATTAAAATTTTTCAAACATAGATAAAATATAAAATATAAAGTATATTTTACGTTTTGATATTTAGTGACGGTATATAATTGTTTTAAATGTTTGTATAAACTATCCACCAATACTATTCCAGATTAATCCAAAAGGCGTCTTAAACGAACTGGAGTCATGAACTACTAAATTAAAATTATTAAAATTATATTTATTGTACTTTCTCTTCTTTCTTTTACTCTATCTCATTTTCCCTTCTTAACATTTAAAATAAATTCTTATCATTAAGTGTCTTCAATGAGCGGCTCCTTATTATGGTGACACTCAAACCATGTTACACACTCACACATCACATAGGCCTATTGCAAAACAATAATTAAAAATTGTGTATTTAATAAATAAAAAAAAAAAAAATATTCGGATAAAATTATGCTCTAGAATTTTGAAATAATTAGACTAATGAGTTGGTTCATAAAAAATACCTTCAGTTTGACTGTTACTTCGAAAAAAAAAAAAAAACGTTAAGAGTCATATGGAAATCTATCTTATGGTCTTAAAAAATATTAGAAATAAATGCTGATCTTGACCAACTAGACCGAAACCGACAACCACACCATTTTTCAGACTGAAATTGTAGTTTTTATCGTAAATACGGGGTTCGCTATTAACCATTCCACGACAAGATCGACACATTCGTAGTAGTTTAAGCTAGTAGTACCGCACTGTGGTGAACACCACTGTTTTCCAAGCGACATTCAGATACAGTTATACATCTATGTATTGCCACATAACATTTTATGTCCACCCAAAGAACGTATACGTTTTGACCGCTACAGTACGTACATAAATCACCAGTTTAAATGCAGAAAAATGTTTTAAAATTTAAGATACCGAAACACCCGGTTGAGAGACAGATATTCGATGTCACAGATCCAATTCTGCTGATTTCGAGTAATTAATATTTTAAAGTATTTTGAATAGAATGTTATAAAGAAAATGCCAATGTAAATAACTGGTAAAAAATTCAAGTTTCTACGACTTATACTTCTTGAATAATAATAATAAATATCAAAAATTGTTTGCAGATAAATCGTTATTTTACGCAACTTCGTAAAAATTTGAATTTTAGACGTTCAAAACAATTTAACATTTTTTTTCTAAAATTACTTTAGAGATTTTTATATTTATTTAAAAAAAAAAAATTATGAATAACCTTGTGTTAAAGTTTTTTACTTTCAGTATAAATACCAAAAACTTTATGAATATCCAACTACAAAACCACATGCAAATTATCACGGTTTTGACATATTACATAAAGATTTGATACTACATTTTTAAGACTTTTTAAGTAACCAAGATTTTTTAACGATATTTTAGAAAAAATCGAAAATTACCTACACATAGTCCAATAAAAACAAAATACTTTGAAAACTTAACCAAGGATAGATAATGTTTATATAAACATTTAGTGAAAATTTCAAATATTTACAGTAGGTATTTTGGTTTTTAGTTAAAGTAAAATGAAATATATATATATTGATTTGATAAAAAAACTACATGATATCAGATTGTTTACCAGGATTTATGAAAACATATTTTTGGTCGTATAAAAAAAAAAAATCAAAAAAATTGCACATAAAAGGTTGTACTTTGGAAATAAAAATTATACCATCGTGCCCTGATCTCTGACATCCATACCGCTGATATTGTGTATTATAAATTATTATCATTATCGAGTTGTATTAAAAGTAAAATTTAATAATATATCATGCGCAGTAGGGGGCCGAAAGACCAGCGAACATTGTACAACACGAAACCAAACGTTATAAATTAAAACTTATAACTAAAACTCATCGGTTATACGTATTGTAGTAGACGTTATGGTTTGGTGTGCGATGGTGGCCCGATATTTGTTGACTTGAGACTTTTGGACTTCGGCTCTATATTGGAAAAATCGAAATTCAGTCATTCGGCGAGTAAGACAATGGTAGAAACTAGAAAGTGAAGTGGAAGTGCTATTGTTGTCCAATGTACGGTGTACGGGTTTAGCTGAGATCAATGCATAACGCTGAGGCTCATAGCGATGAAGTCTCGTAACCTGTGAGCTGGATGGTTCACACGGTAAGCGTCTCGTATAAAAGACTAGCCTGCGTGATAACTTATATTCACCACCCGAAAATATTAGCATTGATAAAGTACAATCGAACCAAAAGTGTAATTCAATGGTAATAACGATATATTTTCCATAAAAATGGTGTATTTCGATTGAATAATATATATTGATATAGTACATTTGATAACGATCATTACGCAACAAAGTCGTAAATTTACAAACTACGATTTGATGTAAACTTCATGTCAAACAACTTGCTCGAAACCATATTCACCAAAAATATGGTAAAGGGTTAATAGTACACTAAAAAGTTTGAATAAATAAATTATAGTCTATAAACTGGGATTACACATTCTCTTCTATTTTTCCCCTCTGAAAATAGTTAATTTCTCAATGGTTGTTTGATTTATATTGCAGTTACGTATATGACTGTGTGACTCATCATAAATTTCAAAACTCGCACGAAATCCTAATTTTCGTAAATAGTTAATAAAGAATACCACATCATGGTCATTATTAACAGTGTGTTCGTCCACAATAAATATGATCTGCCATTTTCGGACATTTGCTGAATAATTGTAAATAAAAAAATAATAATAATAAAGGAAACTGAACTGTCGGAAATGTATGCAATAAACGTTTATTTTACATTGGAAAACATTATAACCGTGTTCCGGGATACTTTATTTTCAGTTCAAAGTCAATCACGTAGAAACACGTCCAATGGTGTTAATTTATACAGTCCTTTTTTGTGCATTTGACTACATCAGTCCATCAACGATTTTTCAGTATTGGTTATTTTTACGAGGTCGAAGGAGAAAAAAAACCATTCCCTTTCTTCATATCCATTCTTTTAGTCACGCTTTATAATACATATTTATAAATATACATTATACATTTTATTTTTTTTTCACCGTAAGCCTTTCAAATTTAATAGAAATGCAGCTATATGTATTCTACGTATGTGTACCTACTCAATTCCTTTTGCTACACATCCGGTTCCACGCATCGCTCTAGGCTTACACACTGGTTATTTTATTTTATTAAGTTCCATACAGGGCTAAACTCCTGTTCCTTTTTTATTCTCGACCCTCTCTACCTCACATCCACTCTTTCGCCCTCTATTTTATAAGCTCTTTTTATGTTTTTACATTTCTCTTTATCATTTTACCATTACCAATACTACCATTTATTTTTTCTTTTCATATAAAGTTTCCCTATCACAAAACGACTTTTGATAATCAAATGCAACGGTCGAGCCAACTCATCATTTAATGATATATGTCTATATGCTCGGTAAAAATCTTCAAAGCAAAGAAAAACCCATTTTAGGTAGCAAATTTTTATTTTTAATTTCAAAAGATGAATATTGGTAATTATTATATTTATAGTATTCTTCGTGATATTTTTCCATTTTATTATAATATCCAACGATTAGTATAATTATTTTTTATTTTATCCATAATAGCTTTACTATTGGGGTGTATTTGGGCCACGGGATTGTAGGTTTTTTTAGTCGGAAAAGGCAATGCAAATGTAACGTAACGAATTTGATGCTAAATTCCCGAATGGTCACTCATAAGGGAACTATAATATATAGAAACTTATCCGTAAAACCGAAAACTGCGGCCGATCACTGCAGGAGTCTAACCACGCCCTGGTCGTATATAGTAATTATTCTAACCGTTATTATTACATGATAAAATGTATACTGTTAAAACGACGTTTGTTCGCCGGTTTGTTCGTACAGCAAAGTTGCTATTCAGTTTATAATATTGTACACATTCAGCGGCCTCATAATGGACAGGACCAACCGCAAAGTTTCCACATGCCTGCTATGCCTGCTAGAACTTCCAGTACAGTATAATTACGTTAAGGACGTTCACCATCTTAATTGTCGGCGGCGCGCAAGGTAATGTAATAAATTATGCTGCAAGGATATTATCAAAGTGGTGGCACCAAATTTTAAATTGCAAGAATAATGCATTTCAACGAATTATTCACCGGCATTGTTTCAGAGAAATATCAATCAAAATACGCGGAACAGTCAATCAACACCAATGAAGTACAACGTACTGAATTATAACTTATAACATATCCGTAAGTATGTATATATGTATGTATGTATGTGTGTATGTATGTATTTATGTATGTATGTATGTATGTATGTGTGTATGTATGTATGTATGTATGTATGTATGTATGTATGTCATCGTACGAATTTATGTGTATGTGGGAGGGGGTGGGAGTAGATAAGAAGTAAATATTGTGTATAGGGCTATAATAGAACAATTGTGTATACAATATAAGCGTGAAAAAAAAAATGAGAAAAAAGTAAACTTTTGAGGAATAAAGTAAAAACTCGATACGTATGTCGTATTTGCGGACCCACCGTAGCACCGTAGATGAATAAAATTATTTTGAAAATCCGCAACTCCACATGAACCGTATGTCCGCACGGTCGAAAAAAATTAACGCACAGTAGCTCCGCATTCTAAAAATATTTTTAACACCGAAAGTTCGCATGACATATTATGTTTATTTTAATTAAATTGTGTTAACTTGAGCATTACTACAAGCAATCTCATAACCGCGTCTATATTATTATAATCACGGCATGGGTTTCGGACCGGTTTTCATGCGGGCAGACCTAAGAACGTTGTTTACCGGAGTTGGTTCGCCGTGTACCTCTATAACGTTGCTTCAAAGTCACGGTTACGTGTCGGCAGCTATGTTTTCTCTTTGGACTCTTATACCCCCATACCAACACGGTATGCCGGGGTCTATCGGCGCGCAAACAACGTGCGTTTATTCACATTTTGTCGGGCTTTTACCAGCGCCATGGCCACGACGTGGTTAGGTTTGAACAAAAGGCTTCGCCGCCGCCGTCTTCGGAGCTAATGGATCAGGCGGCAGCGGTTGCACATAATATTATATATGTGTGTGTGTGTGTGTGTGTGTGTGTACAAGCGAACGTCAGTCCGTAGCACAACAGTTCTTTAGTCGGTCACCCTCGCTCCTCGTTGCCTGTCACATCCCTCCCGTCATTTTCATTCCCAACCCTTCTGTCGTTTTCATTCTCATCCCGGCAGCGGACCCGTCGAAGTACGACGACACTAACACGTTTGGTCGCAATAGCTTTCACGAAAACGTGAAAAATCCTTTAGCCACCATTGTCCCGGTCAAGTCAATACTTGGATGGCCTTTCATCATTGTTGATTTTTATAATAGGTAGCATTATTTATTTAACTCTTAAATTTCTGGACGAAGGCAAGCAATAAGTAACGCATCAGGGGTGGTGCATGATAGGAGCTGCGTTCTGGAATTTTTAAAACGTGGACAGATATCATGGTCTCAAAGTGTAATTATTCATAATTAGCGAATGATAAGGCAATTTTATCTATTCATTCTGATTCCTATGTAGCTCTCAAAATCTCCAAACTCACCTAAATAACATGGAAAATCGGTACATCATCTGAAGATTTAAAATAAATCAATCCAAATCTAAAAATTCCATGTTCACCATTACATTCACCCCATGCTCTCAAATCTTTATTTACAACACTGATTCCTAGTACTCTGAATGTTATATATCTTGATTTAACCTTTGATAAAAAACCTTGATCTGAGATCAACATATCAAATGAAAAAATTAAATGATAACCTACGTCCACTATAATATCTTAATTGTAGATTAAAGCAATAAACATAAACATATTAATACTAAACTACTTATTTATGTAATTATACATCATTACTTAAACCTATTCAGACTTATGGCCATCAGAAATCTTATATTAATAAAATTCAAGCATTCAAAAATACTGCACTTCATAAATTATTAAATGTTCTTCTTATGTCTATAACCATACTGTTCATAAGACTTCAAAATTCCTTCAACTATTATGAGGGAGCTAAATTATATTACAAACATTTCTATACTCGCGTATCATTTTATCATCCTAATCTTTTTGTCAGAAATCTCACTGTTTCCACAATCCCCTGTATCTCCTCAAGACGGTTTAAACGAAAGTTATGTCATGATCTGATGACATCTAATATTAACGAATTAAATTAATTAAAAATATAAAAAAAATATACCCATATGAAAGTGTTACTATTGAGTGGCGATTATTCAAGTTTCACGTATTATATAAATGTCATTAGGGGCAGTAATGTGTTTTTAATAATTTTGTATGTAATTTAGTTATTGTTCTCAAGTATTATTTATTGTAGATTCCATTTGAAAATTAAATTAAATAAATAAATAACTTCTTAAAACTTTTTTTGCGTAATTATTAAATATTGATTATAATTAGTACATGATTATACAACTTCTTTTATCTGTCATACTTTTGGAAATTCAAATTATATATCTATTAGTTGGAATTATACAAACTTACAGTCTGAGAATATTTTAGCATGAGATGTTCAATGTTAAAATAAAATCCAATGAAATATCCTATTCCGAAATATTCGCGTTCAGTAGTTCGTTTTTTAATGTGCCCGCCAGTAAAAAGAGCATCCATATAATTTTTATGTTATCAATATAATAATATAATCACCAACTATTGTAACTATAATATAACTGTTAGAATTAATGCATACTTCATTATTGTATTCAATAAATAAGATTGTTAATTATTATCTAGGCATAATTACAGTGCTTGTTTTCAACATGATTACGCGTTGTAACTCATGTACCCATTTGCTTACTATATAGACATAATATTTATGTACTCGTATATGTATTTGTATAATTTTTCCATAAAAATCAAAAAAGACATGATAGTTTATATTTTCTATAATTTCAATCATTTTATGAAACATTATATTCAATAATTCTTGTTTAGAATTCGAATTAAAAAAATAGAAAACTACACCCTGTGTTTTGACGGAACATTAAACATTTTGGGTTTAAGAATAAAATGAATGTTGTAGAAAAATACCTAATATACACAAACATCGCGAAGCAGATTACGACAGTTAAATCTATATGCAAAAATTATGTAACCATACACACATTAGTCAGTAACATTATGATCGTTGAAAGTTACATATAGAAATGAAAATAAGAAATAGTATTAATAATAAATAATAGTGTACTGCTGGTTAATTATAAAAAAAAAATTTGCAACCACGTGGAACTCGCAATACTCGTGAAACCCGTGGTAGACAATGTTTTACCTTTTTTGGGGGGATTATTACTCTGTTAAGTATCTACTATTTTCGCAGTGGATATGTTAAAACTTATGATTATATATTTATATTATTCTAACCAAAAAATATTGGATTGACTGTAAAAACATATTCATTATTTTAATTACAACAGTTACAATTCGGGAAGTATATTTTGTATATTAGTTTCATAATATTAAATTAACTCGGGTACACATACATATATTATGTTATCGTGTAAAGATAGACAATATAATGATTTATCACGCGAAATTGATTCGAATTATTTTAAGATAAAATTCATTTGAGCCTTTATTGTCGTACCTAGTTTTATCAAGAATCAAATATAAGAGAATGTTTTTTTTTTTTTTTTGATAACTGAGCAAAAGAGTGAAACACAACCCCGAGTTAATATATTACTGAGGTAAAAAATGCATTGGTGCATTTGAACGCACTCTTATTAAAATCTAAAAAATTTTGTTCGAATAAAAGACCGTAGTTGGTAGTTATTTTTCATTATAATACATTATACAAAAAAAAAGCAATTAATAAATAAAAAAATAAAAAAATAAGTACACTTTCAGGAAAGTAATTGTTGATATCTTATAATTAAAATATATTTGAAATCGTATACCTATTGTAATATGTATAATAATTCTATATAAGCTACATAATAAACGATATAAACAAAGAATATATTGATTATCATGCGTTA
The DNA here is from genome assembly GCA_025469195.1 of Chaitophorus viminalis. Taxonomy (NCBI): domain Eukaryota; kingdom Metazoa; phylum Arthropoda; class Insecta; order Hemiptera; family Aphididae; genus Chaitophorus; species Chaitophorus viminalis. The sequence goes on along the minus strand of JAIPRK010000349.1, from coordinate 169,445 downwards.
TTATGAAACTCATAACTCATAATTTATAATTCATTTTGATGTTCCTGAATTTGTTAACACTTCATATTATTATTATTATTATCCATCCTATGAAACACATAGTCATATTTTAATACTTATCGATCCGTCGTATTGGTTATTCGTTCAACTTTAAAAACAATTTCGATTTTTTCATTAGCTTTTGAATCACGTTCAAATCTCACTGCTCTATGTAGGTACTTCAGTTTTGAAATTTAAATATTTTGTATTTTGTATTTGTGTATCAATACATATACATAAGCTACAAAAGGTTTATTATTCTACCGTTTGCTTAATTAACGATGATTAATATTAAAATTGAATAGTAAACATTGCTAAAAATAGCAGCTCCATGATAAAAAAAAAAAAAAAAAAAATGTAAACTAGATAAAAGTTAAAAAGATAAGAACAACGAGATTGCGAATCACTTTTTAAATTATTGTAAGAGGTAAATAAAACTTGAAATATATAAAAAAAAAAAAAAAAATACTCAAAGTACCTATACCAGTACATAACAGGAACATTACACGCATTATTGTAAAACCAATAGTTCGGTTATGATGCGCACAGAATACCACTGTGTACACAGAAACATTTTAATGTATTTTGTCAACTGCAGATGAATCTCTTTCAGAGAAATAAGTGGAATATCTGAAACATTGTCGTCATGTTGTTTGTTAATCGACCATTATCATCTCTACATGAACGAGTATTTCATTGAGTTTATATATTTGTGTGGTATTTCGTGTCCATAAATCGACGTTAAGTACATAACCGTATTCGTTATCGGGAAATGAATGATAAAAGCAATGAATTGTGTCACCACCATAACCCTTTGGACAAGGTTACACATGTCACGGAAATCGTGTAGTTAATCATAAACGTAGAGTTGATAATTTTCCATTGGGTTTGCAGTGAAAATTCTCATACGACATGCGCATATTATTGATTCGTTCCCGTTTGATGTTATTATATTCTGTAAAGTTGTTCATTGGAAAAGTAAAATCTGTTTAGAAATACGATATTTTCTAGATCCATACAACTTGAATTTGATAGTTTTAAATTAAATATAAATTATTAGTGAGCAGCGAAAAAAAAAATTAAAAAATAAAAGCTTAATGAAATTTCCTAGATTTTCCTGAACTTAAGGAGTTACTTAGTAACTATGCGTGAAAGATAAGTTTTTGAGTAAGAACTTTTTATAAATTCATTTATGGTCTCATATATTGGAAATTTGTTTCAAATATACATTATATCTTATAAGCCTTGAAACTAGGTATATTATTTTATGATATACTAATTGTTCCTAAAACAATTGTTGTTTTGGTGTTAAAATCATTGTAAACGTATTACGATTCTTTTTTATAATTATTATTTATTGTTTAGTTGAGAATAACACTGTTATTAGGTATTCGGGGTTGTCAACTTGATATTATAAAGGTTAATCGTCGAAATAGCTCCTGAAGCAGTCTGAACGATTGCAATGGTGAATCAGACGGAAATGCATCGTGAGAAAACAATGATTAGTTGTTCGGCTACTTCAATAATTCAAAAGCTGCTACTATATCTATACAACAGTAGTGATACTATTTCGACTAAAACATCTATAAGGATGGAAATGTGCTCTTTACAATAAACGACACACCAAACGTATTAATTATGTCACAATATACATTGCGCCTGCCCAGCAGCCAACATAATATACGCGTCAAACGAATGGGTGAATAAGTTCGATAGTATGTCAAATGCGTTATTAGAAAACGAATGAAGAACATTGAAATGAGAAAATGAAGGAAGATCAGTGTAGCCCTTTCACAACTACTCGGAACATCAAATTATCATGGCTCTATTGTTTACTATGATACACCAATGTGAGGAGTAGAAAGAAATATTCTCAGACAACTATTTGATATTATAGTCAAATACGGTTAATACGATTTTTCGCTGGTTATTTAACACAAGGAATGGCTTTTATTTCTTACTGGGGTGAATATAATAGCGTTTTACGTTTCAGTTTAAAAGTTAGGATGGTTCCTTTGCGTTCATATTTCTTTTTCTAAATGACCATCATCTTTCGTTTTTTATTTGTTTGTCACATCATTCCACTAGAAATGTCACGATATTATCTCACTTCATTTATTTATATACTATTATACGACTTGCAACGGTTTCAATAGGTTTATTTGATGAATCGCTGTAATAAAATACTTTATTATATCGTTTACATGTTATATTGTCAAAACAGTGAGTATATGTATATGTTTCTAAATTATATATTTTTTTCTCATGTCATTTAAAAAAATTAGAATTGAGTAATGTAGTTCGGTTTAATTGGATCAACAGCTCATCGTGAATTAAAATCAAAACACAATATTTTTATTCCAATACATAAGAAAATTAAAATTTTTATAACTGTGTCAGCATGCTTAAGGGTGATTATAATTTTATTTACGACGCAAAAAGGGTGTATCTTCCATAGTCTAACCATCTGCGAGTATAAGAGTAGTGTTTATTACTACGTCCGTAATCTAATAACATGTTAAATAATAGTTTTGGCAATTTTTAAAAAAGCATTTATTCTGAAGAAAATGCGTTTTTAAAATTTTCAATTGTTCAAAACAAAAGCAATTTTATATCATAATGCTTTTCGATTTCAACTAATAGGTTATATATATTATCAATAATTATTATGTTACATGTTACATCAGTTTTAATGCATATTTTTGAACGAAAAAATAATAATATTATCCTTCAATGCTCAAATATAAATATTTTTAGAAATGGTTTGGTATATTGATTGATATCAATGTTGAACGTAGAATCCAATTAATGTATAAGGATTTAATTAAACAACAGGAAAATATTATCTTTATAGTTTTGGTCGATACATTTCCAGGCATAAGTGTGTATCTAATACATTTTCTAAGTTTTTAGACTATATTGTACTATATTTATTTCTTTACTATATACTTATTTACTTCTATCCCTTGTATAGTACGTAACATTAAATAAAATATCGTATAATTGAACAATATTTACACTGTGTAATGTATAATATAGTCTACAGCAAAGTATTAAGCGTTACGTATGCGTTCTGAGTATTTAATACGTACAAATGTGTTGCGGTATAAAGTTTTATGAAAAACTTAACACGTATAACATAATATCATAATATATATATATATATATATATATATATATTCTTTTAAATAATGGTGCATATTTATAATAACTCACTGAAAGCTATTGAATATTTCATTGTCTTAAAAGTATTAAAAGAAATATTAACTCTTAAATGGATAATGGTAACACACACCAAAAAATAAAACAAAATAGATGATATAGACGTTTATGGAAATAAGGTAAAAATAATGGTTAAAATGTGCACATATTTTATATTTTTTAGAAATGTATATTATGTTGTTCATTTGATTTAGAGGGTTGAAGTTTCATACTCGACTTATTCATACATGTTAAAATATTTTAACGAAAATTTACTGGAAAATTAATAATAATAGATACAAAGTTTCAAAATATACTTTGATTTTTTTTTTTTTTTTTGGTTATGATACAATTAATTACCTATTATTTCATCACTTAAAATTTTCAAGATTTAGGTATATATGTATGTTGTATACACGCATCGTTATACAAGTTGTTGAGAAGAGTCACGAATATAATAAAGATACATATCTACTATTTGTTGACTTCAAAGCAGCGTACGACTCAATTAACAGAGACAAACTATGGGAAGTCATGGACCAATTAGGAATACCAGCCAAGTTAACCAGATTAATAAAATTGTGCACATATAATTCAAAAAGTTATCATCTAAGCTAAGTGCTACTACTGGGTGTCTCCTTACTCACGTAACCCCTACTGTTTTGTTACTCTATTCTCACATATACTTATTGTGCTAATTGTATAGATTGTATATTTCTTGTAAAAATAAAAAAAAAAAAAAATTCAAAAAGTAAACTTAGTTTTGGAGGAGAATTGTCTGAGGAGTTTCCGGTAACGACTGATCTCAGACAAGGTGATACTTTATCACCTGCACTATTCAACATCGTCCTAGAATCAATTGTGAGGGCAGTAATATCCCAAGCAAAGGGCATAGAAATAAAAGACAATCAACATATAACAGCAGTCGCTTACGCGGATAACATAGTCTTATTAGCCGAAACAGATAACGACCTAAAAAACACAACAGATATAATGCTGAAGGATGGGGAAAAATTGGCTTAAAAATTAATGAGACAAGGACAAAATACATGATAGTATCTAGAAAAAATCACAGATCAGATTCCTTGAAAGTAAATGAGTACACATTTGAAAGGGTAGGAAATTTTAAATACTTAAGTGCAGATATTAACGAAGATGCTAATAGCCACGAAGAAGTGAAAAAATGACTCATCTCAGCAAATAGGTGTTACTTTGGACTATTACCATAGTTCAAGTCAAAACTATTATCAAGGAAATTCAAAGTAACATTATATAAAGTTCTAGTCAGACTAGTAGCCTTCTATTCAAGCAGTACTTGGGCGACGAAAAAGTCAGATGAAAATAAGTTAGAAGTGTTTGCGAGAAAGATATTGAGGAAGATATTTGGCCCAAAGAAAAACAATGAAGGAGAATATGAAATATGAAGCAATAAAATTTATATAACGAAACCAATATTGTTGGGATCTTGAAAAGCGCACAAATAAGCTGGACTGGACATGTATGGAGATCAAAAGGACTAATAACTGCATGGAAACCAAACGCAAAGAGGCCCAGAGGACGACCTAGACAAAGATGGACAGACAGAATAAAATAAGACCTGAAAATGTTGGGAGTAAGGAATGCTGAAGAAACGGCACAAGATAGAGATAATTGGAAACAATATGTTGTTGCGGCAATGGGCCTTAAAGGCATGTAAAAAAATCAAATAAAAAGAAATATGATGTATAGTTATAATTTTTTAATTCCAAAAGGTGATAAACATAAGTTTTTTATTTATAAATTACAATTTACTGTATTCAGTTAGTGAATGTTGCTAATTATAATAGTTGTAGTAAAGTAATCTAAAATCTTAAACAGTGAAGAAAACTCTGTATGCTTCTATTTTCTGTAATTATGTGATGGTAATTAATGAAAAAAGTAGAAAAAAAATCAATAAGATATTATGTATGAGATGCTTTAAGCCTGAGAGTACATCCATTGTTCATTTTTACTGTATTTTCTCCGTAAGTAGATAGCTGATTTTGGTGATGATTATTATGACGCATAGTAAGTAGGTTATTCATATTATTAGTTGTTAAACATAAAATTAAAGTTGAGTTTAGAAATAATAATTAATTTAAATTAAATATTTGTCGAAAAAATATTTGTTAGACTTTTAAAAATAAAATAATATAATATGATATCATTTTATAGATAATGAACATTAGTTATCATTTTATTACATTCGCGATTCTTATTCAACAACGTTTATGTTATAATATATATATAGACAAAGGAAACAAAAAAATTACCATAATAATGATCATATTCCCACATTGTTAAAAACTTCATTCTATAACTTAAGACTTATAATAAAATGTGATTGAAAATAATTTTATCATAATTAAAATAGAATTTCAATGAGAATTTTTCTATTTTCATGCCCTTGAATTATAATTGTAGAAATTTATTAATAATTCATAAAGAAGAAGACGTTTTTCAATTTTTAAGTTTTTTCTTTATCATGATTTATTACATGTTTTGAAAATCATTCAACGTGTTGACAAAATACATGGGCGAGAATGCCAATCTTTTAGTATCATGATTCATTCAACGAGGACAAAATAACCAAAATCAATTATGCCGTATATGGTATATTTCATTGTTTTTTTAAAAGTTGTTTAAAACATTGAGAGATTAAAGAAATGCTCTCTAAACTACTAACTAGATGAAATTTCTGATCTAAAAAGTTTTAACGTAAAACTTTTGGTGGATTCTACCAAAATAATTGTGAACAGACTTAAAATGAATAAAAAAACAATCTTGTAGTCGAACCAATAAACTGCACGTTTCATTTTGAAGATAAGAATACAAGAAATAAAACAAATAAATAAATAATAAAGTGTAATCGATATTAAAAATTGTACTGCCTATTTATAGTTTAACGTTCACTGTTCTCATGTTCTCATTGTTCTCAAGCGTACAACTATTCAATACTACAAGTTCAACTGAATTTTAATAATTGGATTTAAAAATAAATATTATGTTCGGTTAATTATTTTTGCGATCCAATCCAGTTCAAAATGAACGAAACAATTTTAAAAGCGTTTTTGTCAGCGACCTACTTTGAGATATTATGAGATATTGTATAATCATTCAACCGATGTAGTGTTCGTTTTCCATACTATACGATAATGTTAAAAAATGATTTTAACATCTTAGAGACAAATGGAGATCTAATCGGTATTGTTTCTCAAGAGTCTTCGGTACGTAAAATGAAAATTGTTAGTGCGTGCGATTGATATATGAGAAATAGTAAAAGAATAACTTTTGTCATCAGTGATCCAAAATTACCAGAATTGAAAACGATAAGTGTCTAGTATAAATATTTTCTTATGAATGATTATTATTATGTGCGAATTCCAATTTTCTAAAACCATATAAAGTACATTTTTTTTCAATATATTATTAAATTTTGTACGTATACTGTGATAAACTTCATAATAATAATTTACATGATGTATGTTATTCATTATTCATTTTCATATATTATAATTAATAAATATTAGTTAATTCGTGACACTATTGTTGAGTGCGTGATTTATTTCTTTTACGTATGAATCGGGTACATTGAAAACATTTTTGAATCATATTGTGTTTAAAAAATAAAAATCGAGAGAAAAATGCATATATTAAATGTGTAGCAGCAATTCACAACAACACAACAATAAGTAGAATGCGTAGTGTCTGTGCGTTCGTTGTGGTTTGAATACCCGTTGCTGCTTTATCTGTTTATTTTTTTTATAAAAAGTGACTTACCAAAGGAATCAGTATTTTATCACCTTATATTATTATTTTTGTTTAAAAACGCTTTTATTTTCTGTAGTTATAACAATAATAATTATTGTTTCAAAATTTTTCCGAAAATATTATACACGTGCATTTTGTTTATATGAAGCTATTATAGGTATTCTAAGATTTAAACAAAAAACACATTCTCCTTAGTGAGCTTATAATATTTCTACTGAATTTTGTCTAAAGGTTCTTTTTATTTTCATACGTTTTGTTACTCCGGCGTAATACAAAACGCTATTTTATAAAGTTATGAAAGGAATTCAATAAAAATGTAATATTGAATTGTAAAGTATAATATGAAAAATATTATTAATATATTTTCCATGATCCAATTTATGTTAATAAAAGGTTTCATTTTTATAGTTCAAAGCAAGTCATAAGTAATTTAGTTTTCTTTTTTGCATTCCTATTGCATCGTGTTTGCTGTCAATTTATTACGATCGAATTAGTTGTAACTTTGTAAGAAATATAATATAAATGTGAAGGAACATCTCAAAAAATTTGTTGAAACAATTGTTATAAAAGTAAAAAAACTGTATTGAATTTTTATCTTAATATTGCCTAAAGTATTTTCGAAGATTTTGAAATGGATTGGGAGCAGTATAAAAAAATCAATGTAATTTGTAAATGAATAAAATAGGTATACAACTATTATAGCTGCCTAATTTATTATGAATCTTCTGTTAACATAATATACACTGTTCATGATTTATAAGAATGATCAATCGTGTATATTTATAATAAGCCAACATAATATCATCATGTTTGTAACTAGATAATTGAAAATTAAATGCAGTATCATGTTCCTAATTTACGCAGTGCTAATATTGTACGCTCACGTACTAAGTCAAAGTGTTTGTTATTCATTTTATATTCATACTCTTCAAGTCTGAGTGTTGCTACTAGATGACTTTTTGTCTCATTTCTTCATGCCATTGTATATATTGAACACATAATAATATGCAAATTATAAATACTATTACAGGTTTTATGTATTCATATAAATGTTTAAAAAAAATTAATACTCTTCAAAATGTTGAGAAAAAAAATCTAGATTTTAATCATTTGGTTAAAAATAGGAAGGTTTATTTCATAACTCCGTGGTAGAATGTACGTATATGTGCATGTTTTGTATATAAATTAAATAAGAGAATAAGAAATTTTTATGTTAGCACTGTTGTAAAAGTCTACTGAAAATCCAATAAGGCATAATATTAGGAATTGGACAGGGAATAAGCTTTATATTTTGTCCTTTGCTCTGTAATGATTTTAATATAGACAAAAACGAAGAAAAATTCTGTTAATTTTGTCATGATATGACAAGTAATAACATCCTACTTATTAATTATTATACTCCATTATAATCATAAATTTATTTGGTTAACCAAATTCAATGGTTTGAATTAGTCATTTTTCATTTATAAACGAGATAACAAATAATTAATACGGCTGATTAAATTGATTAGTTTATCAATGATGATCATAATTTTGCTTTTAATTCCTCAAACTAGACTAAACCAGTTATTTTTAAAGATTTTACAACGAAATTAATATAAACACGTTCTATACAAATTTAATACTCGTGTAATTTCAATGAAAACATGGGAACTACTTTGTTACATGATCAATGTGTAATACCTACGATATAAGATGCGTCCATTAAATATATAATTTATTACGTTGACCTTCGTTTGCTTTCTGTTCGTTTTTTTTTTTTATACCTACGATATTTATTTTTATAAATCCGATCCATACAAAAAACCTGAGGGTTACATTTTAAGCTTTGAAATATGTTCCACAAACACCCTTGGGCCAGTTCACCAATATAGTATCCCGTCAGATGAGCGAATAAAAATAAACAATATCTGTCAGAATTTTTTTCAATTTCACTTTAATCATTAAACATAATATAAAAACGTGTAATCGATATTTTATCGAGTAATAACGGCCTGGATTGGTTATTATTCGAAGTTTAAGATTTTCAATTATAAATAAGTAATAATATTAGGTACTGTATAATAAATTATTTATATCATATACTCGTCACGTATTTCAAATATTTATTGCGTGACCACGATCGACCCTAAAAACCGCACCAGCTAGTGCGATTCAGAATTCTACGATTTCATTATTTCGGAATAAATTTGGGATCGGGCTTAACCACTCAATGGCCGACAATTGCATGAATAGAAAATTGTATTAACAAGTGTTATATAGCCTTTGTTTAGGATTTATATTTTACACAGACCCGCGGACGCATTCCTATTAATAACCCTGCATGCTGTCCGGAAAAAGAAATCAATGTGAGCTCATAATTGAATTTATTACCTAATGCGAATCTAATAACCTCTTGAAATACCTTCACCAATTTAACCCTAGGAATTGAATGTAATATATTTATGCATTCAAAACTGATTGAAATAAAACATAGTAATTTTCAGTTTTAACTTTTTTTACATTCGTATATATAAAGAAATTATGCATTTTTCCGTACAAAACTTTTAACAGGCGTATTGAAATACGAAAACTTTAAATATTTAAATAATAAAGAATTTCTTGTGAAAATACTACATACATACTTTTTTTTTTTTTTAAATTTCAAAAACTTTAATAAATAGATATAATTTAGCATATTTTATTATGTTTGTAGCTTAAAAGTATATAGGCATATATAACAATAAACCAAAATAGCATAATATATTACCAAAATATAGTACAATTATAACAATTTATTTAAAATTCATATGCAATGATATTGTAATTAAATTATTTCAAATTGGATTAACATGACATTTTATTCATTAGAACATTAGCTGATATAATCAAGAGCGTTTCTGAATAAAAAATAATGTTATAGAATGAATTAATATTTATAAAAAATATTTTAAAAATACATAAATGTGATAAAGTTGCGCATTGGAATAGAATAACGAGAGTAAAATGTTTATTAGATCGAGAATAAAAATAAATTTCTCATTATGCTTTTTTGGAATTTTAAGGTAATTATTTGGTTATCTCAAGAGTTCACATTTTAAAATATTGACGATCAACGAATTTTATGATATTTTAACGAATTGCAATTTCTTCAGATAACGTTTAATATAAAAAGTGGGTGTTAATAATTCATTCCATCTGATATTTTTTATCGCTTAGAAAGTTAGAACAAAAGCTGCTTCTGGCAATTTCTTAGCTCACATTCTTCTTGACGAGGCAATGACACGTATTTTATATCATAATAATAACAAGAACAATTGCAAAACGCGCACACACGGGCGTGCGCACACACACACACACACATACACACACACACACACACACACACACATATTACCAACTCAACTGCGATGGTCACATTTCGCTCAGTCATAATGGGATTTTTTCCATATGGTGTTTGTAAATCTCCATTTTTTTTTCGCATACATATAATCGAGTTAATGGTGTATCGTATCGACCGTGAATTCAAGTGAAGGAAAAGAGAGACTCCGGTAGCTGTAAAAAGTTTTATTGGGTTATGTTATTATTATTGTTATTCCGAAGAAAAGCGATTGCAGTAGGTATATGAGCTGCGATTTCATTCTACTCGTGAAAATTTGAGATTTCCCAGTCTATGTAGATATTATTATATTCTGTAATAAACGTATTTAATATATTTTAGAGGATAATATATTTTTATCGTGATACTATAGTAATGTCGCATCGGACAATAGCTGTCTAGACTTTTATTAAAAACATATAATACAATATTCCTCATAGTATATTGTTCATTCGACTGGCATACATTACTCTATATGTAACGTTAAATATTATTACGCTTCCGTGTGTTATTGTTTTTATTTTGTTTTTATATACCATGATAATAATAATGCCCATTTAAAGGGGAAAATTAGTTGAATAACTGTAGGTAAGCATAATTAATTTAAAATTGTGAACACTCCGTTTATACCGGGAGAACACCGTAGTATCTACGATAAACGGTATGGAATTCTAAAGTTTGTGATGGTGAAAACATTTAAAAAAATATTATGCGTTTCACTGCGCGCAAATGAAAATATGTAAAACTAAACGTTTCAGACTTGAAATAATTGATCAATCCACGATTGTAGCAATATTGTAGCAAATGCGATATCGAAAAAATTGTACCTATTACATAACTGACATCCGTTTGTATTCCGTTATATTAACGTTCGTGATAATGTGGCAGGAGCAATCGTACACCAACATATTATTTTTACAACGTTGGTCGTCGCGAAACATTTCCCACGTCAACAGCTATAATATAAGATGCACGGTTATGCCCTTTGTCTACTTAGCTGCAACGTGTCGTTTGAGACACACACCGACACAAATACACGCACACGTTCACACACGTTATACGTATATACATTATAAGCTATAAACTATACGGATTGGATATAGGACCCAAGGGTGTTAGTCGGTGGTTCCTTCTTTGCTGCACGCGGCAACCAAAATAATTAATTTGAAAGGGTTCAAGCGCGCGTCTACTGTATAGCATACGCCGAGGACAGAGCAGAAAAGCCAATTTCTTATGGGACGCCGCTGCTTTGAAAATAAATTCCCGAACGCTTAAAGAATGTTGATTTAGACGTCCGTATACGTTTCGCCGCGTGGCGCTGAAATAACATACCGAAAACGACGACGACAACGACAGCGGTGTTTCGGATAAAAGTAAAAATACGTTTACCGACGACGCACACTGCACCGACTGTCGTCTGTGTGTGGAAATTCAACGTTGCTCGGAGCTGAAACGTTTTCCGCGGGTAATTCGATGAGTATGACGAATGATAGGTGTGCACGACGACGCGTGCAATCCATTTATTTCCCTATAGTCATTTTTTATGGTAATGTTTTACGTGGGTATGATACGTTTTCAGTTTTTCATTAAAGGCGCTGGGATGGATCTGAAAAGTCGTCACGCGTGAGCTCCATTTTCATATTCCTCCATCCTCCCTTGTTCGCCACTCGTATGCTTATCATGGTTTTGACCTGATATGTATATAAAATATATTATAAGCTCAACGAAGTTGTTTCGTACCGAGCTATGTACTGTTTTTATTTAAAAAATAAATTCCGAATTGCCATATCTGCTGCAGCATTATAATATATAAGACAGTGGAAAGTTTGTTCATTTTGAAAACTGTTATTTATCTTTTCCAAAAATGCATATTTATCAACAAAACTTAGCCTCCGATGTAGTTTCAACAGTATACACACACACACACATACACACACACACACACACACACACATATATATATATATAGGTAAGAGGTACTTGTCATAGCTATAGTAGAATAACCATCAATTAATTAAAACTCCAAAAAGGTATTGAACTTTCTGCCACATAACCCGAAATTTCATAAACGATTTCAAACAATAATATAATAATAAACGTCATTTAATGTCTTTTTATCACTAATTAAATTATTGTTTATATACCTATGTATTATATTTATAAAACGGTTACTGTAAAAATATTTTTAAACACAGATTATGAACATTTATTAAAAACGCGCATACAATAGATATTATGTTCACTATAATACGTAATGTCATTGAAAATATATAATACTTTTAGCACATTATTTTTTTTTTTTTTTTATATAAACAGGAATATATTTAATTTGTGATAAACATTCATTTATGTAATATCTTCCGATGAATTGAAGTATGTTTATTTTAAATTGTGTTCACGATCGACATGGCTAGAAAGAAAATGGACCTATTACAATTTTTATTACATAAGTTTTATTTTATATTTAATCATTGTTATGTCATTCTACGGTTCTACCTAATAATATGTCTTCATCATTTCAGTACAACTATATTATTAGTGGTTATTTCTAGACATCAACAACGTTGTTAATTGACTAAAAAAAAAAAAATTTCTAATTCAATCTTTCTCTCTCTCTCTCTCTCTCTCTCGTAGGTTACTCATTATTTTGAGTAGAAATTGTCTCCGTCTTCCGTTTTCAATGAATCATCAAGTTTAGGTACTGTTTGACTCTAGCTTTTACTAACAACTCACAAGGAAAGGACTAAATAATTCAGAAATAAATCGTGGGTCAACCGATTTTTTTCTTCACAGGTTTTTTCTTCAGCCTCTTTTCGACGAATTGATATGCAAAAAGGATTCCTTTTGTAAATAAGACCTTCTTAACTTCAAAACGTATCAGACTGGCCGATATTAAAAACCTATGGCGTGAGAAAGGAAACGCGATAAAACACTTTTTAGGTTATGCAAACAATTTTTGATTAATTCGTTTGTTTGACACATTTCTTGAAATAACCTAACCGCTCATAATATATTCTTATTATCTTATTTTACTTTTAAAATAAAAATATTCCGAAATAAAATGGCATACGAAATTCAACTGGATAAAACGAATTATATTATTAACGTTTGTGTGATTGTTAATCTTGTTTAAACAACACATAACCTAACATTATAACGGTATATTTGACATAATTTATAAGTTTTCTGAATCAAATTATTTGTTTCACATATTTATTTTACTAAAAATCTAGTTGTTACTTATTTATGAATATGAAAATTGAAAGTTTATCAAAACGGAGAAGTGCATCAATATTTTTAGGAATATCCTTATTATTATTAAGTCCTAGTAAATAATTAATTACTCATTTAGTATTCAATTTATATGTATTCACATGTGGAGAAAAATATTTTGCTTTAGAAAGTATCATCGAAGTAATATTATGTAAACTGTAAAATAAGGTGAAAAAAACATTTTTACAATTAAAAATTATCATAATATCATAATATTTTCACAAAAATATTGTAGTTCAAGTAACAAATTCAAAATGTATAAAAACAACTTTTTTCTAAACGCATATAAATTGATAAAGAAAACTAGAGCTTTATGTTAAAAATATCACACTATAGTTCCTTTGTAAAAACTTAATATCTGTATAATATGTATATATATTTATACTTAGAAAAAAAAGAGTATACTATGTCGTTTGCAAACATAGTTCTTACAATGAGAATATTCGAAGAAAAAAATGAACGTGGCTTAAATGATTCGAACTTTAATTCATCAATTAAAGTAACATTTCAATGCGTAGGTATACGTTGTATTATTTAAAATCGAAAATATGTTTCATCGAAACATTTGTTGAAACGCTATTAAAATAATAATAATAATAACAGTAGATTTTTCGAATATTAATGAATCCAGTTTGGTATTAAATCGTTTTGTGTTTCTACAGTACGTATAACTTTCAACGCGAATGGAGTTTGAAAAACGATATCATTGCAAGAATCTAATAGTAGAGGCATATTATTATACATAATATTATTTAAACGTTTGTGGTACTGAACCAAGCGAGTGAATCGATAGCATAGCTTTGAGTAATGGCGCATTTATATAATACCGACAAAATCAATATGGATTAACGATTCGAACTACAGAAACATCAAATGAGGAAAATAATTATTTCGGTTGTGAAATGTTGTCTTCGTAGTTCTAGAGTATATAATATATACTGATTGAAATGGATTTCTATGCCAATTATTGTAAGACGACCAATAGCATTATGCATATTATAGCATATAAAGCGTATAGGGTTATATGTGCGACTATGTGATTAAACAGAGCGGGACGGTAAAAAAAAACGTAACCCCTCGTAAACTATTAAACGGGTCTCATAAACGCGGCTGTAATGATATATTTTATAGGATATTTAGAGAAAACCGTCTTACGACATATATGTTCCGCGTATATTTCAACTTAATTTATATAAAATAAATGAATCAAATGCTTTTGGGATTCACGCAAAACATAAAACAAAATAATTATAACGGAATCGGAATAACGTAATAAGAAATCACTTTGCAACACGTGATATAGGTATTATAATAAGTGAGATGTGACACTCATTGGTTTTCTAAGTATTATTAATGCAATGGACGATTTGCTATAACCTAGCTCTTTCTGATATATTTTGTTATTTTAATGTAAGTGAAATAATGTTTCATAATATTGAAATTCCAAATTCAAAATAAAGATCTGTTTTGAATAGTAATTATTTGTCTTTTCTTCATTTCCTAAATGGATCTTTATCAAATATGTTTCGAATACGTGATAAAAAACATGACAAAGAATATCCGGCAATATGTTTATTATTTAATATTTTATCCAAAAGTTTTAGCTCTTAATAACCGATTGTTTTCAGCTTTATATAATGTAGTGTAAAATAAATTTACACTAGTTAATTACACGCGTAAATAATAACGGTAAGCCCACATTTTCCGTGATCCTATTTTTTTTTTTTTCCATTTATTCTAATTTTGTTGCGCTGAAAATGTAAGCACATCATCCTCGAGGGAAATTTATAAGCAGAATGAGTTAAAACTTTTTCCGAGAAAAACTTACATAAAATTTGGGACGACAGGCGACGGCGTCGGCTATAACTACGTATCGGTGGTGGCGTCGTAAAAACTCAAGGAAACGCTATACGGTTTAAGTGTTCTTAATTTTCTTTGGCGCGTCATAACGGTTGGAGCCGAAACGGTTTTCGATTGAATTGTTTTCGCAGCGTTCTACGTCACCCCACGTCCAATAACAAATTATCAACCAGTTTTCCAACTGGTACCCAAGTGACCAATTTGTTAGGCTGGCTTGTCACGCGGCACGTGATAATAGAGTTTAGTACACTGTGTACTTTCTCCCGGAAGCAACTGTTCACGTGACTGATCATTTCACTGTATCGTTGCAGCGTCTTTTTACACTTTTATGGTTGTTTCGGAGTCACTGATCACAGTAGTGAAGTGATTGGTGCAAAAGTTTTTTGTATGTTTGCGTGCGAGTGCATGAATAAGTGTATGTGTGTGTGTGTGTGTGTGTGTGTGTGTGTGTGTGTGCTTTAAAAGCTTGATAGATCAACTTTTTCTATTATAAACGATAGACTGTCAGTAAACATACAATAAGTGGTGGGGTGATCGTCCAAACGAGTTTTAAACTGTTATTAGAGCTCGTATTGCACTTCCAAGTACGTTTTATTGACCTTATAACGTGGAAACTTTTGGACGCCCAACCAAAAAAAAAAAGTTACATTCACGCGCTCACACGTTTAGATTTTGTATGATATACATTAACAATCTGGAATTTCAATTCAATTGTGGAAATTTAAAAAAGAATTACTATAAAATGTACACGTTTACTGACCTCCAAGTTGTTGATGTACCAAGTGACTTGGGCTTCAGGAAATGTCATTTTTGCTGTACAGTTTGCTTCGAGATAATCACCCACTGCATACCACTGCCGCAGTCCTTCTATTCTCGGACCATCTTCGGGTAACGCTGTAACAGACATAATAATATCATACTAAAAGAAAAACAAAATTAATTTTTAATAAAATATTGTTTTAAAATAGATACAAATTTAAATTAATGTTATAGTGTGGTCGAAAAATTTGCTGCAGTCATTCTCAGTGCTGCGGTTTATCACCACCCCATACTATTAACAGTCGGATGACCAAACGTATCTAGTGGCGTTGTCCATGCCTACACACATATAACCATATTATATTTTATCTCTAAATTTACTTTTCCTCAAATAAAAACCAACAGAAAACCCATATGAAGTGCTAATTACCACAGTTGCCGGTATCTATAGAAATAATAGACTAATACAAAAATATAATAAAATAAAAGTTTTAATTAAAAATAGTTTGAAAATAGAACAGTTACAACTAAAACAGTATACTAGTCGTATTAAAGTAGGTAATATAATATCAATTTCGAGTGACTTAAAATAAATTATGAATACCAAATATCATAAACGACTCATATCATGTTATTATATACCTACCATAAACTATATACAAGCGGTTCACGCTAGGATTATGGGTAGATATTCATTTTATAAAATATTTATTTAAATTCCAAATGCATCATCAGACAAATCATATACACATCACACAATGATACAATATGATTTTATAAAAATGATTAATTTATAAAAATATGATAAATTCATAAAACTTTAACTGTAGTGTTATAATGTATATTTTAAATCAGAAAAAAACAAAAACATTTAATTGATAGTTAATATTAAAATAAATTTAATAGTTGAAATAAAAATATGCTTATAGAATCATCACTTTAGACATAGATAAATATTGGAAAATTATTAATGAAGTGAGAAAACCATTAATATTATGTTATATTTATACTATTACTGTGTCTAAACACTTATTGGTAGATAGTAAAAACGATAAAGACAATATTCTACCTACACTAGTAAACATATGAAACATATGATAGCATATAAGAAAAATTCAAACGACTGAGTCACAAGAGAAATTGATATCGTTCATTTATTTTTAGTGAACAATCTTTTAGGAAGGCCAGAATCAAATGAAACAAAATAAATGTTTGAAAATCAAATGTTAAGTCACAACATCTAAAGTGGTTTTTATTGCACACATTTTACAATTCTTAAAATTAATTGAGCAATTAACTTTATATATTTTTAACACCTTAAAATGTATATTTCTCATGTAAATCGGTGTACAATAATAATTATTAAATCAAATCACTTTTACTGGGACTTTTTGTTTCATAAAGTGAGTTTTTTTATTCAAAATGTATTATGCATCGAATTCAATGGATTCAGATCACGGACGACTTCTGAAGTTTACTCAAGGGAAATATGAATTTCAACATTCAATATTTAGTTTATATTGTCTTTGAATATCAATTATGTAAGCATACAAAATTGATATACGATTTTATAATACGTACAACGTATCTACAACACTTATTCAAAGAATACGATTTATTAGAGATAACAAATAATATTAAAAAATTTTTAATTTGTCTATATTTAACTGTATGGTGATTCAATATAATAAAATCTTGAGGAACTTTTTAGAATATCATTAGTTTATTCAACATAACTATTATTGGTTAATCATAACTTATTAAGTTTACATTATACTGTTACATACGTAACTCAATAAATCAAGAAAATGATTTTAAAATGTTAAAATATAAGATTGCATTAAAATTTTATTAGATATACGATCCTTGGTCTTTATGAGTAAATTACATACTATTTATTTTAGTTTTCAGGATCAATATTGGTTAGGTGTTTTTCAATTTTACACTTTCATTGATAAGTCGATAAAAAATGCGTTGTAAAATATATTGATATTACTAATTATAAATACCAAGCCAAATGAGAAATGTATTTGATAATGGTGCTCTCCCAATAATTTCTCGGTTAATAAATCTTGACAAAACGCATGATCGTTCTATAATACTTCAAATATAATACAACGGTAATAAACGGTACTTCAAAAAGTCATTTTCAATTTGCATAGAAGTTTATTAATGTGAAGGTTAGGATATAATGGACATTTCTTCTCAGCAAAAAGTTTATTTCTCTTTATAAAAAACTCAAAAATATTTTCGTTAACTATTATTATTACATTTTATCATGGTTCGAAAATTAGAAGGTTTTTTATTCATGAAAGTTAAAATATAGCAAAATTTAAGTTTATACAATTGCATTATTATTAATATTTTTTATTTGTATTGAATTCCCTTTTTCGGGTACAATTTCTATTTAGTTGGTTGTAATTTTATTTCTCTATTAAGTATGAACTCTAAGAATAAAAATCATTCGATCTACAGATATATTTATCTGATTATTTTACAAATACTAACAATGATTATAGTTTATTTATTATTTTTGTTTATAAAAAATAGAATTTTAATTTAAACGTAACAAATCACTTTTTTTTTTGTTTAATAATTTAAGAAATTATAGGTTTCAACAGCTAAGGTCATTAGCCAATATTTTTTTTCTCGCTATATTGTATTGATGAGATTTGCTTTTGTGATAAATTTTACGATTTTTAAGGTAGATTATTCGTTGAGGGCTTCTTTAATGTTATGTGAGAGATTGATAAGTGTCTCGGTTGGTTCGTATATTGGACAATCTTCGAAAATATATTTAGTAGTGGTACGGATTTGAAATGTGTTGCAGGAGGTTGGTCTTTACTGATGAGGAAAGAACGAGTAAGAAAAGTGTGGTCTATTCTAATGCGGATGATGGCAATATTTCGTCATTGACTGAGATCCGGGGGAGTATACCGCTGTTTCACTGAGCTTTTGATTGATTTTAGTTTATTGGTTTGAGGTATTAGTCCCAGCGATGTTGCCATGACTTGAGGGTTTTGTGTTTAACTGATATGAAAATGCCGTTGGAAGATATTTTATCGATGGTGTTATTAGGTATATTTTTACTAGTTAGGGAGGCTACTTCGTCGGCTATTACATTTCCTTTAAAACCTACATGAGAAGGCACCCACATGAAATCGATATTTTTTTGTGTATTTATTAGTTCCGATTGAGTTATTTGGGTTATTTTTTTTTTAGGCCATGGGATTTTTAATACTGTTAGGATGCTGAGAGAATCACTAACAACCAAAACGTTATTCGTTTGAAGTGTATTAGCTAGTGTAATTGCTTCAAGTATTGCGAAGTTTTCAACAGTAAATATATTTGTTATTGCAGGGAGTTTCTGATGTATGATAATTTGGCTGTGAACAATTGAGAAACCGAATCCATGTTCGGATTTTGAAGCATCAGTGTAAAAAAATCACTATTTATGTGTTAAATTTATATAGTGAGGTAGTAGGTAGTCCTCGTGTTTTTACAGTAAATTCGGTATTATTTACAATGTTATAGTATTTGTTTTTTAAAAAAAAAAATAATAATAATACGATAGCTACATTATGGTTTTCACCAACTACATTTGGAATGGTTTTAAAAATTATTCCAAATCCGTATACTTCCGTCGTACCGCACACTATCTGTATATATAAAAAAAGAAGGTCCGACTGACTGATTTTTTATCACATAGCCTACTATATGATAGTAAGTAAACTTACCATGAAAATGTTAAGTTTGGATTATAGTTAAGACGTGGAATACGAACGAATTTTTGGAAAATCGAATTTTTAATGGTCGAAAGTCGTTTGGGGTTTGGGCTGGACGTATAATTTTTTTCCCTTACTGGTTACCAAGGTAATATTTTATGTTGACTTTTATTGTTAATTTTATAACCAACAGTAATATATATCTTAAAGCTATCCAAACATGGCTAGGGTATAAATAATGTAATTTACTATTGCGTTAAAAATTATACTCCAACCAAAACTGTTCTTTGCAAAAAGCGGGATAATTCAGCAAGTGGTATATACATATTTACCTTTGTTATTGCTAAATTATAAAAATAATATGATGTCGAATAATGTCACAAAAATAATATAGTCAAATTAAAATGGCTATAGTTTAATAATAATAATTGTGTTACCGATGACTGTCATATTGGCATCTTCAACGACGGTAGGGAAATTCGGAGCATCCGTTGACACTTCGCATTTGTAATTCCCACTGCTCATTCTCGTCAATGGGAACAGCGTCACTACAGTGGAAGATGACTTGCTCGTCTGCAAAACATTTATAAACATTTAATTAACATTTAATATACGATAATATCGTAGGTACCATTATCATCAGTCATCGGTATATCCAGTGCGTATATTATATCTAGTATAATGCACAGTGCCCCACACAAGTATTTTAAACTCTAAGGGTGGGTGCAATCACGTTTAAAAATGATACATAATATATATTTTTTTTAAACATTTTCATATAACTATACCGTACGTGTAGTAGAAAAAAGCATACGGGGTGGTTTGAAGCACTACCATACATATAATGTGTGCAGCGTTTGTGTGTTTGCTTGCCACTAGATCTATACAGTATAATATTATTACCACGTTTGGCAATATTGCGATGTAAACGCGGGTTATAAGGAATATTGTTGGCAACGCAAATGATGGAAACCTACCTACTGGTTTCCAACAAATTAATTTCTAGATTATGTCGGTATGAAATATTTATTAAAAAAAATTTTACTAAAAATTTCAAGATGATATTTCGATAAATTAAAAATATCTTAAGACCGCGAATAATGAACGAGTTAATATCAACTTTATTTTGGTAATTTTTTTTTGTATTATTATATTTGTTTACTGTTGGTATAACATAATATAACACATATATATATATATATATATATAATATAAATAATGGTATTAATATAATTTTTTATTACTTTTATAGAAAATAATGCATGCACCTACATGTTAAGTGTTGTAGAAATTGATTTTGTGGAAACGGGTATAGGTCAAAATATAATTTGGTGGAAATGGGTGTTGGTGGAAAAGGAAAAGGTACACATTTGGTGAAAACGTGTTTCGCCCAATGGTCCGCGGGAATAGCGACAGGGTGTCGGGGCATAATACGCAACGACGCATGCGTATGAATACAAAACAACTGTAATGTCACGTGTTGGCGTACGATAATGCGACAAATAAATGTTATGTACTTACACGCGTTTCGTCTGATGGGATGTATTTTTTCCCCCCTCCTCGGCCTTTTCGTGTAAAAACAGCGGCCAAGCATAAAGTACGATACATATAAAATGTAACGATGTAGGTGATAATGTTTTCGAGGTTGTTATGTAATACATATATATGCCTATGTATGTGTATGTCAATGAGTCGAAAACTTTCACCGCACGTATAATGTAATATAATATAATATATAGGTATGTACAAGCGCAATTTGTACACAACTCGCCGCGCTGCACGTTTTCATATTCGCATTTAATCGGCTCCAATACACCCGTCCTCCACCCCCTCCCCCTTCACACTCACAAACGTCTATATAAGCACCGCGCATCTCGTCAACCCTTCGATGCAGACGATAATGTCTTCATCCTCGTTGACTCGCGTAAGAGGGTTTTTATTTTCGAATTTTCACGCACATCCATACACCCCGGCCCTGGTCCGATCCACAGCATGGTGTCTATACGTACTAGGATTATGTAGGGAATAAATTACCGACGGAAGGAAACGACGAAATAAATATAATACTTGCGTGTACGCAACACACTTCGGTATACTTCACTTACATCAACGTTGACGCCTTCCAAATCGAACACGAGCGTCTTGGGACTCAGTCCAGGAGTGTATCGGAAGAACTCGTGCTCGTCCTTGTACCATTTCACTGAGTACAGGCTATCACCACCTGTATCGTACTGGCAGTTGAGAGTCACCGAGCTCCTGAGATCCGCCCACTGCGGTACTTCTAGCTTCAATAGTTTTAGAGCTCCTTTGCTGCCTGTATTAAAAAAATTAAAAAAATAAAAACAGATTATTTTTTTAGTCCTTATGTTATATTTTTTTCAAGAGATTTCATATCCATAAGAATATTTGGCTGTTTCATTTCTATTTACCTACCCCTTGAACAATATGTGATTATTTATTACTATTGTTAGTTAATTAATGTTAACAACTATGATAAGAATATGAACAAATGGAAAATAATGATTTGGTCTTTATTTATTGCCAACGAATTTATCAGATAAAAGTTTAAAGTATAGATTCAACCCTAAATCATTATCTAACGTAAACATAATACGCATTATGTTCACATAAAATTCTCAAAAACTATATTACTGTTGAGGTACATTATCCGAATTATCTTAATCCGATAATACTAACGTTAGTTGAATAAACAAGATGGAAATTAATTTGATTAATACATCAATATTTTTTTTTTAAACCATTATTAATTATGTAATTTATATTTTATTTTAATATGATTTGTTTTAATAATAAATAATGATACTTAAAATTACACACATACTAATCTTTAAAGACTCTGAGTATAGTAAGTAATATGACTTGTTAGTTCTGTGATTATATTTTCTTTCCTATTATGTGATCAAACTGAGATAGAAAATCTGCTATAAAATTTGCACGCAGTTTGTTTGCGTATTAAATTGAACGAATAATTCAGTATCAAAATATTATTATTTCTTCACCCTTTATTCACTGAACAATGCAAAGAAAAAATGAAAAAAGTTGGATAATAATACATTATAATTAACCAAGCATTTTTTTAAAATATGTTATACATAAGTCACTGTGTATGTGTATTGTATATTATGTAAAACTAATTTAAGAACAATTAGATTGAAAATAATACAAATTAATTGATACAATAGTACACTATAGTAGCACTTAAACTTGTGCTAGCATAACATTTCACGGAATGTGGATTGTGAAATTTGTAAATTAAATGTTTCAAGTCAAATACAATCCTTTAATCCTTATTCCTTTATATTATCTAAGACTTAGTTTTTACTAGAAACATAACTTAAAACTCATTAATATAATAAATCTAAATTTTCAGAAAATATTATGTGAATAACAGAGTGACATGGTTCTTACTAAATATTAATAAAGTTTACATCAAAACTTAAAACTCAATACTACTCTTTCACGTACTCACTCTAAGTTTAAAAACAAGTTTTTCGGATATTTAATGAAGTTGAAAATATTCAAAGAAATGTTAAAGGAATTCTAAACTTTGAAGTAGTTTTTAAAGAAATGTATAGATTATCATAATAATTTCTCTAATTACTTGTAAAAATAATATGGAGAGGTAAATTAATACATTAGTTAAAACATTTCAGTAGCATTTAATCATATTGTTAAAATGAGTTATTATGGTTACTGATACTTTAATAATTTTTTATTGTTTTGGTATACCTAGTCAAATTAAATGAAGACTGTACAAAACATATGTACAAAGTGAAGTAGATACAATAATAGAGTCGATGGATTTGGTAAATCATTCTTTGTTCAAATTGTATGTGAAACTATGATTACGAAGACCAATCGTCGATAATTTACGTATTCTATTGAAATAAAATTATAATCTCACACTATCGAAAATAAAAATATAAAGCTTATCTATAGTTAGGTAGTTATTTCATTTATTGTATGTAAATATGTACCTAAACTATAAACGATTAACGAGGACTATTGTTAAAATTAAGTTTTGGTTCGAGAGTAATACAGTATGTAATTATAGGTTTACGTTAATGGTTGATAGCAAATAGATTTCAGTTAGGTTATGGTTTTGGTACTGCAATAGCATGTAATGTGAATGGATGATTGATAACATCTTATACATTTTGTGTACAATATTATTTTAATTCTGTTAGCTTTGTTGGATAATTTACAGTCATCGTTATTAATGACGTAGATAAGACACAACAGGCAAAGCGAAATTCGTCTAAAATTAGTACTGTAGTGAACATTTCTACTTGGGCTGTCAAAAGTTTTGAACAGCTCTCGCGAACGTAAAGCAGTAAGATTATTTACTGAATTAGGTTTGAAAGAAAAAAAAAAAATACGCAACGTTCGAATTAACGAGACCTACGAAATTAGTACGGCCAATCATTGTATTATATATGACATTGATACGGTGTAATGCTTGGGGTCCAGCTTCTAGAAACTACGAGTAGAAAAATATATCATTGATATCTTTCATATTTTTTCGCCGTATGTGTACAATAATTGAAACCTACACAATAGTAAACGTAACGGCTTTTGCTAACCTATTTATTGTTTCATGTTGTCCATATATTATTTAAAATACGTGAGTTAAGAATAATAATAATATAAACGTTTTCCAAAAGATTGGTAAAGTTTTACCCAGTATAGTACTGTATAATTCATTAAATTGTTATAATTCAATTAAAATGTATATCGTATTTCAACATAATCCATAAAATGAAAAATGGGTTTTGGATTTCTTATAAAATATTACAATTGATCAAACTAAAATGTTTTATAAACTCATCTCGCCCATATTAGAAAGTTTTTATTTTACTCGTTTTCGATCGACAGTTGAAATTTTTTAGTGAAACTGCGGGTTAGTGCACTTAAATTACACTCTGCAATTATTATAGGATATGGGTATCGCAGGGAAAAAGAATACCTAGATGATATTGAAAGTCGAAGCACATAAAAAATATTTATTTTATCTACTCATATGTGGAAACCCGAGGGACACTGCAATATAGGTTTGACTACTTGGAGAAATGTCAAATGACAAAGATAGAAACAAAAAAAAAGAAATAATTCCACGCGTGTTTTCCATAACCTCAAGTCGAAATGTATGCTTCGTATTTGATAAGACTACTGTGTGCAAGAAAAACCGACTGGTAACTCTTTATTTTTATCCTGTACATGGTATATTCACTGATATAGATGGTATCACCGATAAAACTAAATCAAAAAGATTATATCGAGTTGGGAAAAATAAAAGTTTCATAAGGACCCTCGTGGGAACGTTATCCCGTTGTCTTACGGTCACAAAGGAACATTTCGGTGTCTTATGCGTTATAATTTTCTACCAGAGAAATCTTTTTACATTTTAATGCCTCAACTGTGGCATGATTCTACACTATTTATCAATGAATAAAATTTAAAAAAAAAAATTAATTAATTAATTATTAGTAAAATTATGAGTCAGATTCTACACAATAAAGAAGTGTGATTGACAAAATATTGTTCGATCAACCTGAAGATTACCAATGACCTAGTAATTGTTTATAATATTCACTGATATCACTGCTGCCGGAGACTTAATGACATTAAAATTGTAATTGTTAAGTGATTTCACAATTCTGATGGCCATGAAGAGACTCTGTTTCTTAATAGTCAGCTGGACCAAAGGGTCTGATTGAATTAATAATAGTTTACAACACCAGATTAGTTGGCACAAAAGCCAGGGAACTGAAGGATATATTTAAACTTTGGACTGGGAAAGTGGATATAGAGGCTGACTAACACCGATATATCTCATTAAACTTACCACTTTCCATAGTTAGGTCTGCAATTAACTAGTTAAAACTGATGATCCAGCTGCTTCAGTATTAACTCGGCCACATTAATTACCGGTCGGGGCCATGGAACGTTTGACAATGAACGGATATATTAAAGCTTAATGGTTTCTAAAATTAGAAAGGACAGGGAAACTTTATCAGGTAATAGTTCCTAGGAGAAAGTAAAAAGGGATCCTGAAAAACAAATGATTTTGTTTGGCCTTTCAGAACTCTTGGCGCTTATAATATAGGAAGGATATCATAGTAAATATCAAATAACATCGGGAACTGTTGAAACTTTGTTGTTCATAAATTGTTAATGTAAGATTCTCATTTAAAATATCAAATAAAACAAAGAACAATATAATAATATAAGAAAGTTATAAAAAAAACCTATTATATTTGTATTAAATATTAACTTTCGTATTGTTGTTTAATATAACTGATATAAGTAGGTATTATTTTCCTTCTTAATAAAATAAAATTTTAATTCTTTGTATGATGATAATGTTTTTCTTTTCTTTTTTTTTTTTTGTAAAAATGTTATGTAGTCCAAAATATATGAACATTTTTAACATTAAACATTAATTTTTTGGACCGTTGTATGAACATTGTAAACGCTTAAAAGTATTGAGTATATAACTGATTATTTTCAAAAATTTAAAATCTATAAAACTAAAAATTCACATATAGGTATAATATAATATAAATATAATAAAATATAAATAATATAAAACATGATATAAATATTTTAATTTCATAACAAAATTATTTTTTTTCAAGGATAATTTATGGATATCAGTTTTTACTAATATTTTTACTTAGAAGTTCGTAATCCTGTGCCTTGCGATTTAATTTTTAAACATCGAATAAAATTATTCAGGACAATTATTACAAACAATTATTCCTTTGTTATAAAAAAAAAGAAAAATGTCTTGATATCCAATAATATTATTATTATAAATTGTAAGAAAACAAATTATTCAATATGTATGACACTCTGCTACATCATCATTCCTTGAAAATAATTATTCTTCATTACTTTTTAGATTAAACAAATTACAAACAACTAGCTTTAGTAACTTACTCAATGTCTTAACTATATAGTCTCTTTCCGCGCATTTTATACTTCCAACACCAACATCGTACAAGTAATTCAACAACGTTAGTTTCACTAATCCACCAGACTCCTTTTCCCTTCGTCAAACAGTTTTTGTGATTTTTGAAACTACAATTCCCATAAGAAGTTTAATCAAGGGTCTCTATTACAAATTGTTTATTAATGTTTCTATTTCCAAACAATCTAAATAGTTACGCATAATATATTAAACGTGTGAAGATGAAAACTTATAAATATTGTATTTTTCTTACAACTATACATTCAGTAAAAAACTTTGCTTTTTTACTACAAATTAATAATAAAACAATATTTCTTTTCGCTTTTATCAAAAATTAAAATAACTTTAGTTATTTTTAATAACATAAAAATACCATCATTCAAGAGTACATTTATGTATACCTAAACTGTGGTAGTTTTACCAGATATTATATTTATAATGTATACATCTCTGTAGTATTATATTACACAACGATTTCAAAGAAAAAAAATTTAATTATCGCATTCTTTCTTTTAGTTATTGTTTGTAATTTCTTGATAACTCTTTTGGTGTCCTTATTAATGCATTTTTATATTATATACAATTGAAAATATTGCATTAAATCAAAATGTAGTAAATGGTGGTGTAACTTTTATGCTATTTTTATTAATTAATTTACACTCGGTATATACCGCTATTTTTCTTTTATTCTTTAAAAATGTATTATAATATCTTACAAAAAAGTACGTTTAATTTTTTTTTTATCATTTCACGAATATACCTATTCTAAGATTTTAATTTTATATCAGATAATATTAATAAGTGCTAAGTATAAGTCGTTGAAAAAAAATTCCGTTCATATTAACAGCTGCGTATATAAATCGAATAGAACAAGTCAGTTTATCACAATTAATAAACGAATGCATATACAATTTCCAAAAAAGTACTCAGTGAAAGTTTCGAGCCACTAGTGTTGATATTTTTATTGAATAACATAATATATATTAATGATATTGTATAGTTGAAATTCATTGAATACCCGATTTTACCAAAATCTTATTTTACAACACATATATAACTTGTTTGCGACGTTCTGGTAAATATTTTTTTTTAATAGGCTATAATGAAAATCTTAAATCAAATTTTCAAGTCTTGAGTATTAAAATTGAAAATTATGTTAATATTTAAGTATAAAATATGGTTTTTTTTTAATTATAGTTCTTACACACATTTTATGAGATTACGCTCAATTTTTTTCAACAACAAATTAGTGATATATGACTATAATATCCTATATGAGGTAATTACAGTTTTTTATTTTCAACACTTTCAAGTCAAAATAATTTCATCGACATTTCAGTAGAAATCTAAATTTTCAAATATGTAGAAATAGATCAAAAACATTAAAAATATACTTATTGAAAATAGTACAATATATAGAAAATGGTGTTATAAACATTTAGTGAAAACGTTAGGTTTCTACGATTATTATTTTATGAAAAGAGAAGAAAAAACAAAATCGATTTAACTGAAATTGTGTGAGCCGTCAATATTGCCATTTTCATCGATTTACTGATATTTGTGAACATTTGCATCAATTCACATTGTCAAAATCGTAAACAGAATACATACAGACATAGACTACGGACAAAAATAAAAATCTTATTATGATGAAATCAATTGTTTCCTCGTTCAGTTAGAATCTAAAAATGTACTTACTTGAGCAACCCGATTGTTTACACGCAATATTATTTAACGTGTACCTAAATCATCCAATAAAAATTCTAGTAAAATCAATGTACCTATTATGTATAATGAAAATAGAATACAATGAATAATACGACGTTTGTGACTGGAGTACTGATATTTATTACGTTTAATATGTCGGTACCTATAGATATTTACGACCGATTTCAAAATATTAATTAATTGTCAGCACGGTTCTGACGATGGTCAATGGTGGATTTTTCACCACAATAATAATATTATAACAACGATAAGTTGCAATAATTCATTATATAATATTATTATAACGACGATTATCGTTAGGTTAGGTTAGGTTAGGTAACACGCGTGGTTGCTCGTGCTTACCGCCGTGGGTATTGATAATGATAATTTAATTACGTAGGTAATGGCAATATTGTCGCACGCAGCGGTAACTATATCGCGGTATGGTGGTCATTTAACAGCGTCAAAGCCACGAGCTCGTATCTCTCACGGAGACAGCACTGCGAAATAATGGCACCGTTATATATTACATTACCAACATATATATATATATATATATATATATATACATACTTACATTCGATACCACAGCGAGTGTTACACGCGTGTATAGGGTATATCGTGTGTTGACGGACATATCGTTTATTTTCTGTAGCTCATATTATATGGTGGCGCGGGGAGAATAGAAAAAAAAAAAATCGTCGGAAAATTCGATTCTTTCGGACACTTTTGTTTTGGTTAGTTTTTTTCCTATCCTTCTCTCTCTCTCTCTCTCTCTTTTCCGTTCGTCAACCCTAACCTAGCTATTTTTCTTAGCCCGAGAACTGTGGTTTTTCGCCTGTCAGACGCGATGAAATCCCATAAACACACACACACACACACACACAAACGGTACACTCATCCACACCTTCTATCGTTCACGTAAACGTGCAGCGCATCGCGCGTAACCAAAATAATAAACGACGTCCGGTGACATGTCGCGTATGAAAAGTGGTCAACTACCGCCACCCACCTACGCGCATCGATGCGTGAAATTCGTGTTTACGCGATGCACCGCCTGGATTGATCACGTCAGGTAAATAAACATTCAACCATAATTTTAACCCTTTTGTTTCACTATAATTTTTTTTTTTTTTTTTTGACAGATTCTTATTTAGTCTAATACTTTTATTTTCGAAATTCATTATGCAATTAATTGTATTTAATTGAAGTTTAGTTGACTAATATTTCTAATGAGTATTCATAATATAGTTATAAAATATTACGTTATTCTGAAATATATCTGGTCTATATATGACTCAATATAATATTATTTACTATAATACACAATAATTATCTTTAATTTAAATTTGATACTTATTATTTTATATTTCATAATAACCGTTTTTCGGATGAATTCAAAGTTTCTGCAATTTTTATTGTTTTCATTTTTTTCAACGTTTTTTCTTTGAACATTATTTGTTAATTATTCAAAGTTTTTCATTATATAAACGAACTGTTTTTTCTTCTTGATATTTTAATAACCAAACAAAACTTTTTTCAAAGTTGTTAATATTTCACACCAATCGAACACCGTCGAATTTTCCTGTAAGCACAACATTTTTTCGGATTTTCTACGTCATTTTCTTCATTGTATCCATAATAGATTCGAAACGGCTTTGTTTCTCAATAAAAATAGTTTCTGTGGTGATTTTTTTTCGCTCAAGACAAGAGTTCATGAAATTCCCATCTTCTCCAAGATATTAATGTTAAAAGATAAGACAGAGTAGTGTACCAAAAATTTGAATTATTTTCGAGGATATCAAAACAGTGATAGGTAGAGTTTTGGACGACAGCCAATAACTCAAACCATTTGATTTATAGTAGTCTACATTTTAATCGTAAAATAATATCGGGCACATAACGCAGAAAGGAATAACTTTTATTCGGCAAGTATTTGATGTATCCGGAAATTGATCATTCTCGCTAAACTCTTGATTAAACGTTGGAGAACGAAGGATTCCAAACCGTTTAGAGAAGTCTATACTCTACGTTACGTTAAATCGATATTTGATGAAAATAAAATAATTTATAATGGGGCGGACAACGAAAAACGCAGTAAATTTGTTTTAGATACATATTGTACTCCCACAATTATTTTATAATCATTTTTGAACTTCGATTTATAGATATGAAACAAAAATAGAACAACCACAATTCATTATAAATATAGCATGCCATGGCATCATTGGCATTGGTATGATAAAATACCATCCCTGTAATGACTCATTTTTACGTTAAAAAAAGGCACTTTTTTAATAACAGTGAGAGTGGACAATTTTGTTAAATTACAAAATCGGCAGGCAACTGTGAATAGGACAGAGAAGTTTCTCTTATATATATACTTATCACGCTTTTTGATTATATTTTTTTCCTACTTTGCGTTTTATATTATTTTTTCATAATTCGTTATTTCATTGTAGTCGTGTCACACACACACACACACACACACATTTTAGGATGTTCAATTATTTTCGAATGGCTTCAGAGAAGAGACGGCTTAGCCTACGGCACCATTGAAACGTCGTGAGAACTAATTTCCGTACGCCAACTTAGCGCGAAAATCACCAACCAACCAAACGATGTAATTCGTGCACACCTCGTATACAAAAAAAAAAAAGATTATATTTACCCCGTATACTTAACCTTTGGTAGAGTACAAAACATAGTAAGGATTATTATTCATAATATGAACGACGTGTTTGTGTGTGTATGTGTGTGTGGATTCGAGTTATCATCCCATGTACAGAGAGATCCATTAAAGATTCATTCGTGTTTTATGCTTTTGTACGAGTATTCTGCGATTTTTAAATTTAGATATTTGAAAAATGTATATGATTACAAATAGATTTTACAATACTCAGATTCTATTTATTACTTAATAATTATCCTGTCTAATATACTAAGTTTGGAATATTATTCAAATTAAAAGTCACGTAGGGGTGAAAAGCGTAAGATAATTAGCTTTCATATTATTGATATTGGTACAATATTTCAATATATTGTAATTATGAGATGTATTTATCGCTATTCCCAAATGCTTCGAGATAACGCTCATTTAATGTATCAAAAGTGTTCTATACATATACACAAATCCAATGTGAAGCATAATCAAGCATAATGTTAAACCTATAACGAAAAAAAAATAATAACAATGAAGTACTAATTATTTGACATTTGTCAATTGCCATACACAACTTAATGTTAGTTCCGAATATTATTACTATGTTACATGAAAAGTTTCAGAAAATGTAACTGAATTATTATTTGCATAAAGATTGATGACTATTTGAGCCACAAGATATTTCTTAGGTGGTACAAAAAATATAAGCATAAAAAAGTGGGCGCATCCTTTAAATGGATCACTCTGTATACTAAAAATTAAGCCAATGCCATAATTTAATTTTTGTATTTTTTGACCATAAAAGTTGAAAAAATATTGATACAAAACTGGAATTATAGAATTTTTAACTTAACACATCATTATTGATAGTTAGCCAGCGGTGAAGCGAACCTAAATATCTCATAAATAAGCTCAAACAAACCCATCTACCCATACACTATTTTGCCTAAAAAGGTAGACATTTTTTTTTGACATCCTTCTGTAATTTAGATAATCGAGAAGCAACTGGTTATCAATTACTCCGTTTATTTCACCACTGATTGTACGTAATATATTAATATGTAATTAACCAGTAATACAAAGTTCAGTCGATAGTGAATTTCTATGGGAATTGGTGTGCGCAATCGAAACAAATACATTTTATTCAAATAATGGTACAGTAAATTATTAAAATTGAGAATTTAAAATTTTAAATCCTCTTTGGCAGTGGACTAAGAATTACAAGACACTTTACCTAATATCTACTAATTATATACTATTGTCTATTTTTGCTTGTTTTAAGCCCACCGGACACCAAAAGAGCAACACTGCTTTACACAGTGTTAGTAAGCCTAACACAGTTTTGTTAGAAATAGAACGTAGGGAATCACGTTGCATACACATATTGATTTGACAAAAACAAAACAAAAAAATTTATTTATTTAAACACTTAAAACATTTAGTCATGACTGATGCTTTAAACACCATGAGTCATGACTTATACTGTCTAAAGTGTTTACATTTTTCTTTAGTCATAATTAGACAACGGATATTATGTTATGCGTTGATTTGTACAAAATTCGTTTTTATTGTAATTAAGCTATAATATAAAATTATAATATTATATTATTACAATGACTTGTTAAGGGGCATTTATTTTACTAATATATCCATAAGACCATTAATTTTTTTTTTATGATTCTGTTCTAAATTGTATAATGTGTACCACATGCATATCGCAACATCTTCATCAGATGACATGATGACAACTGATTTTTTTTTTTTGTCCAATAGTGTTTTGTCTAAGTAGTGTCCACTTTATATAAAACAAATTGTTTTTAGTTGGCTAACATGAATTGACTGATACTGTCTAACATAGTTTTGTTCTTTTGGTTTGCGATCGGCCTTACTGTAAACCATTCATATTATTTTCATAAAATAAGTTAAATGTTATTATTTATATTTATGGGCTAAACGTATAATTATAGATTAAAACCATTGAGCTTTGATTATCGACACTTCCAGCAATGGATTGCAAATTAGGGTAACGGTTTAAACCATAATGTTTTTTTTTTTTTTTACATACTTTTTTTTCTTTGTTTGTACTGCAAATACTATAGCCATTATAACAGACTGCGTTATTAAGGGTAATTAATTTTTTTTTTCTATCATAATACTATTTCTGCCTGGTAATTCATTTCAGCGTTCTGCTGAAATTTCGATACATTAAATTAATGTGACGCGTTTAAAGTGCGACCTTAGACGCAATGTATAGTAATTAATTCACTTTGATTTATATGGGGTATGCGTGGTTTACTATTTAAAATGTTTGCAGTAAAATTTACACGATTAATATTTCGGATTATGGATGGCATAGTATTATGTTATAAATACATGTTCGTGTAGACTGACGTCCAGTCTCTATGATATGGTATTATGTTAAGCTTTGTGGAAAATATGACAGGAACCCGAACTTCTATTATATTTAAATAAAATATATTATATGAAATTATTTTCAAAATTATTCCACTGTTATTTTTTTTTTTTTTAATGGTTTGCGCAAATCCGTATTATCCAACTGCGTACGAGTTCGTATATTGCCTGAAATTTTTCAACTCTCACCCTTTCCTCTCCTACAATGTGTCACCATGCAGTATACTTTTTTCGGTGTAGTCAAGCGAACTATACCGATGAAAACTTGTGGTAGGTGTACGAGACATAATGTATATTATTATTATTATTATTATTATTGATATTAATTATTATTATTATTATTATTATCATCATCATCATCATCATCATCATCATCATCATCATCATCATCATCATCATCATCATCATTATTATTATTATTATTATTATTATTATTATTATTATTATTATTTTTATTATTATATTACTTTTCATGTAGTACATTGCGAACCTCCATTTAATTAAAACCGATGTATTAACTTTTCGAAGGGTTATCAGGTAAATATTATTGTTGTCCCTCGACAGTATAAACACATTAACACTTTGGGCTATCGGTTTACCAATGTTTTACGATAATCCGAATGGTCTCGCCCCATTTAAGTGCTTTGCGTATTTAAATTAACTAAAAACTCTGTAAACGGTTCGTCGAAAAAATAAATAAACAATAACTACGTGGAGATAATAATTAACAATGTATAGAGTGTGTATGTTTCCACGTGATGTTCTAGTACTATAACAACGAATCGCTTTTTTTTTTTTCTGTCGTACACTCTGGGTCGTTGCATAACAATAATATTAATATTGTTTCCATTTTGAGTCAAGCGAATCGTAAAAAAATATTTATGGTAATATATTATAATATAACAAACGCTCAAACTCCGAATGCGCTGTCATTTATCGTCTGTTGAATGCGTACTACATTGTATGCTGTAAACTTTTAATATATCATTGGACACATAATATATGAAATACGTGACTTTTAAACAGATTTCTCCGCACTGATTATTTATCAGAGTATCATATTTGTATGAATATTTTACCAAGGTGTAGTATATAATATATATTATATACATTTTCTTGGGTATTACTCTGAACGGTTACAGAATAATATTTTCAAGAAATAGAAGTACTTAAACGTGTATATTATATTACACGAGTACAAAATGTAACTGTGTTTTAATATTTTGTATTGCATGAAGCAATAAAAATTTTAAATTGTCCGGGAATTCTGGAGTGGACTTCTTTAAAATACTACACCATAGCACATTCCACTTTACTTTACGTATAGAAAAAAACTACAAGGCAAAATGAATGATTTTCACTCTCAGCTTTATAATACGCTTTACACACCCCAGACGGTTTGAAAAAATAATATAAATGTGATTAAATGTGTTTAGAAATTATTCGTAAATAAACATTTTCAATAAACTGACATTCTTTTAATCCTCATTTGCAATTGCGTACGGCTGATTCACTACGAAAACACAGTCTGAATAGATTTATAACTATACGTGCGTGTACAATTGATGTTTTAGAGTAGGTATTATTGTTTCGATATTTCCATATTAATTGCAACACAATCATGATATTATTGAAATCGGACATGTTTGTTTTAATATTATTTTTTCATTTACAGCGGATTATTAAATTTTTATTATCTAAAGAAAAATTTAGTATTGCTGATAATACATGTTGATAAAAATCATCTAAATTCGTACTTAAGTTGGTAAAGATTGTATTAATACCAACAATCGGACAGAATCAACCCTCAGAGTAATTTAATTTCCTAATAATCATATATATATATATATATATACCGAACTTATACTTGTATATGTTGAGGGAGAGCAAAACGATAAGTAGAAAGTACAATACATTCATAAAAGGATCTATTCTTACCATCGCCATCTATTGTATAATCTCATCACTTCACAGGCTATTAAGACTTAACATAAGTGATAAGTAAACATAACTTTCTCGAAAATAAAAACAATCTTGATTATACACAATGCTTAAGACGCTTTTAAAGTGTCGATGAATTTATAATTATTATACCTTTAATTTATTTCGTTTCGATTAAACTTAATATGTTCATAATGCGGTAGGAAACATTATTTTGCTGTTGGATATTGTTCGCAGAAACAATATTGTATTATTAGCTCTTATAAATATTTACATAAAGTTATAATACACGTGTGTACTTTAAATAAACTAAACACGTGTTTCAATATTTCTAAGGTAAAATAATAACCTCACGTAAAAACATATTTCCGCAGTACATCCTCATATTAACCTTATTACTGGTAGCTTTTAAATTTCATTTTCCAGTGCTGTTATGTTTAATAACATTTTTTTTTTTTTTAATTTAAAAACAAGTGTTGGTTCTGATGCACATATTTTTACAATGCTATTAAATGTGACGATTAAACAACAATTGTATAGATATATATAGGATGTAGATTCTATAGATTGTATAGGATGAATAATACGTGCACTCGGAAGTGGAAGGTTTGCTTTTGAAGCAAGTTCCTCGGGCATGATACAAGTTGATGCTATAACGTTCTTATCAATGGGAAGGATATTAGATTATGAAAGTGTGTTATAATATATACTAACTCGTCTATATACTATGAAGCGGTGTATTATATTTGCTTGTCAAATTTGTTTTATGATTAGAAACGACGAGAGCGACATAGTGTCTTGAAGACGGTTTCCTAACGAGTGCAATACACATAACATTACTATGTATGTATAGGTATAAATTAATATATTATGCTTGTACATAGACACAGTACTCGCAGAAATGATTTTGAATGTGGAACAATGGAGAATTACGTGCAGTCATCCCATCGGTGGCAAGGGATGGAAAACTCTGGATGAAAACATAATATTTTAAAACGTAAGAAATAAATGTTGGAAAATATCTTCTTAGCACGCACACGCAAACACAATATGAATGGAATCTTTCACACTCGCGGAAGACGTGATACGTTTGGGGGTTGCAATGGGTTGTTTGAGGTGATGGGGGGGGGGGGTTGACGACAATGACGAAGGACAATGAAGGGTCGTCTACCGCGATGATGCGCGCGGAGGGATGTGCTATAAACACGTGACGGGTTTAACGCTGGGCCTGTTGTACACCAGAGAGTAAATATTATATAGAAGATAGAAACGTGTTTATTAGCCGGAGGCCAAATCCTGTACTCATCCGGCCCCAGTTCGCCCTACCATGTCTTGCGCCGTGCTATACGGCCGACGTAGTTCGTACGTTCGTTAGCCATTGCGCGTGTGTGTGTCATTGTTGCGTGTGTACGCAATTGTATGTGTGAGTATGTTGTGTGTGTGTGTGTGTGTGTGTGTGTGTGTGTGTGTGTGTGTGTGTGTGTGTGTGTGTGTGTGTGTGTACGAATGGAAGGGATGCAGCGTGTGTAGGACGGGAACGAGAAGCGAAAGAGCTGCTAGGTTTTATACGATCTTTAGGGGACTCGCGACCGGAATAACAATAAACCGCCACCACCACCCACCCCCGATTGCTACTATTGCTATTACTACTACAACTACCACTGCAATATACTGAACCTACGGTAGACGGATAGTTAGTTGGTCGGATGCGTGGTGGGGGTGGGAGTGAAGTCATGGCAGGCGGTGGCTGAGCGGTGCGCGTAAGAGAGTACACGAATGAAGCCGCGAGGGGACCACCCGGTATACGGGGCCGAGCAGCATATCTCTGCGCGATCGTATCTTTCTGCGGGACCAATGTGTTGGTGTGGAAATTTTATTACAGCTCCACGATTTCCCGGGCGCACGCGTTGTTGTTTCTTTTCAACCCACTATGAATATATATATACATGTTTATAAAATATATACACGTATATTATAATGTTATGGTGTGGTACCTCAAAAATAATGAACGCTCTGGAAATGGAAAATCGTGATAAGAATTTACCAAACGTTGCCGCTATCTCCACCGCCGCCGCCGCAGCCGCCGCCACCATCCTGATGATTGTTCTCGCCGTTTGCTTCGGTGGAAGGAAATATCATAGTTATATATTATTATATTATACGTAAAACGTGAAACGTTGTGGCGGCCGTCAAGTTCGGGTGCAGTCGGTCCGAAATGGTTTCGCAGCTGAATTCGCGTACACTGAATAATTGTATTACATCGAGACGCACTACAACGCTGCGATGCCAGACGCTACGCGATAGTTCTGCCAACGGTTTTCACTGCGGTTTCCTGGAGCATGGGTTAAAAGGGTGAACGGGATAGGACAACTTTTAAGATTCAAAAGCTTTGAAGCGCAGTATCTGTACGGACAATAATAAATTATAATAGCATAATATACGCATCTAGTGCCAACCCGGGGCTTCGACGTGCCTCGTGACGAATAATAAAACGAAAGTATTGAAAAAAGTTTCGTCTGTAGGTATATATTATTGCGTAGTTCTGTGATACTTCGCTGCGTACATTCGTCACAAAATCGTGCCTTGAAACACCATTAAATGATTTGTTAAAATATTGAACTATCATATTATTGTGCCGTAAAAACCATTGTATTTATTAAATATTATTGCCCATGCACGAAATTATAGTCTATTGAAAATTTTCAATTTTTAATTAATTTATCACAAATATAAAATCACTAATCGTTTAAAATACAGTGTGTGCGTACACATAAATATAATATCCTTTGGTTAGATTTTAAGAACTTTAAAAACTGTTGTTATAAGTTTGTCACAATATGTTATGCTTTATAGTTCTTGTATAAATACATATATGAATAGCATATTGCAATAATATGTTATTATTATACACAATTATACAAATACGAAACTAAACTATAAAAATAAAAATAAACTAGTTTAAACATTATTTCGAACAATATTTAAAAATATAGTTTTAACTTTTAATTATGTTCATAAATTTTAAGTTTCAAAAAAATTACCAACTTTTAATTTAATTATTATTTTACAAACTGTAACTATTGTAGAAACTTTAAAAATTAAAAACAATGAAATATTATAATATTTAAGAATGATTATTCAATTTAACAGACAAGAAATCATTTTTATGTATAAAAAGACAATAAGCCTTATTGAATTTGAGAATGAATTATAAAAACTTAGATAACAATAAATAAATAAAAAATAATGCTTGGGCATATTTATGTAATTAAATAAATAGTTATAAAAATCAATTATCAACAGTATGATCATTGATCAATTATAGAGTCTTATTAGTTTTCAACAATGTAATTTTTTATTACATTGATTTATTGAATTTAAATGAATATATTTATAACTGACCAAAAATTTTATAGGTAGTTACTAAAAAAAAAAATAAATAAATACTTAAATATTTTTTGAATAAGTACATTATATTTATTCATACATATTATATAGTATATTATCTAAAAGTATTTCATTGAAATAGAGCAAAAATTCAAAAAAATGTTTGTAAATGGATTATGAAAACAATTATGAGAGTCTAAAATTATTTGTTAATAATTTTTTTAAAGTTTCTTTGTATATTTATAATAAGCTATGGAAAATAATTTGGTTCTGAAACCAAAGAGAATAATAATCATACTAGAGGTGCACGAAAACTATATTGCGAGTGTAAAAATACACCATTTAAACATTTTAAACTGTTAGTTCAACACAATGTAAACGTATATAAATACTACTCACTGTGCAATCAATAAGCTTTCGTTTATTGGAATAAATTGTTGTACAGTGTCATATTGCTTTTATAAATTACAATTACGAAAAATGTCTTGAATATAAAAACGAAAATAACGAATTATACTCTGCGTATAATTTAATATCGATGTTCTCGTAATTTTTCAGTGTAAACGAAAACATCTACAGAATCTTCTACTTCGTTACAAGTAAACTATATAAAAGAAGATAAATATGACCTAATTTCTATCAGAAACGGTCTAGACTTAATCACGTTAGAATTTAAACACCCTGGAATAGTAATTTTGTTTTTATTAGTTTTGTATTTTGCGATATCATAGAATTTCACAAAACGTTATTGTTGTTAGGTTATACGTTGGCTCCCCGTATAAAACAAGTGAATGGAAACGCTCTATGTTTTTACCACATGAACACGATCGAGTAGTTTATCAAATCTAGTTTATAGTTCGTAATTGTAATAATAATAATTATAATTAGAGAAATAATATTTACAATAGTTTTAATTTTTTGAACTGTGTTATGTTTTAATGTTTTGTACATAATTTTCCAGTGCATATTTTACAGTCTAATATTTATTGGTTTGAAAGTAAATACATTATTTACACATGACAAAATATTTTTAATTTATATTATGTCCAAACATAGGATCAAGTTAAAAATGGTCTTTCTATATTATATACGTTTCACGTGCATTAAAACTTTTTTGTCCTACACGTGTTGGAGTTACCGAAATGATTTTCTCACGATTTTATATTTTCGTTATTCTCGCGATTGTATACCAAAAATCCTTTCCCGTACTACGTGTAGAATTGTATAACGGGTGTTCGTATAGAAATAATGTAACTTTGTCGGCGATTTCGTATTTTGACTCTTTTTTTCTCTCTCTCTCTACATGTATTCGGAAATGAAGTTTCCGGTCCTAGACACAGTCTCGACTCGCTACTACCAAATAAATCCGGTCCAGTTTAAAAGCTCCCTCCGATAAGTCTATGGTAAAACGTGGTGGTAGGAAACGGTTTCCGGTGCGCGCCGGCTCGTTACGTATGTAAATACACATAGTGGCATATAGAAAGTCCACGAATAACGTGCAACATTAATAATAATAATAATAATAATAACAATAATAATAATAATAATAATAATAATAATAATTGTTATTATTATAGCCAGCATTAGGGCATACACACACGTACACGGACGCAAAGCGCAAAATGCGTATTAAACGGCTTAATACAAGAGCCAGTGATAGTAATGCTAATGGAAAGTCAAACGCTATATCGATTTTGAACGGATATGACAATGGAACGCAATCATCAACTATAATTGTGCTCGCATTATTTTTCCCCATTCACAATGTACAATATTTTTTTTTCTCTCAGGATGTCATTATAAAACGGAATAATATTGGGCATTCCGTGACAGAACACTCGTTTAGGGGGTGAAAAATAAAAATTGCCGTTTTATTTCCAATTACACGACCTTTTTTCGTATACGTGGCGAAAAATCAAAACTAACATTGATTGCAAATGCGAATATTCAGTGTAATTAAATACGACGTGTCGTAAAAATCAGCATCCTTATTATTCTGCTGCACTAGTATTCACTTTGAAACACGAATAATCCGTCTGATTTATAAACGCCACTATAAAAATAGATACGATAATAAATTGAGTTACAACAATTAGTTTTCATAATGCAATTTTTATAATAAACTTATTTTTGTCTTCGGGATAAGTAATATTTTATATTGTACACACCTGAATGCAACGTCACTACGAATCATTATAGCTATACGCTTATAAGAAATGTTGAGCACCAAACGTTAATAGGAATTTTAATTAATGCGTTTCGCGGGAATTTTCTCACATATAACTTAAAACTTTATTATTGTAGCATAACTGCATTTCAGTTCGTTTCACAGTAATATAAAGTTTTCTATGTCTTAGATTATAATCGAAATGTATGTAAAATGGTACTCTCAGTGTGATCAAAGGGAAATTATGAATTCTATACATGGTTATTGGACTGGTATCGCGTAATGTATGGACAGCAAATAAGATAGCCTCCGGAGCAATATATATCAGGTATACTGTGTTAGATGTTAGCTCTAAGGATAAATTCTGAAAAGCGTTATATTATTACGTTCCTTTATAAAGCTCATGTAATATTTTATGTTCATTTGTCGTAATGATAGCGAACACTTTTCTCTTTTACGTAATAAATAGTGATATGGTAAGTCGAGTGCCGACTCTTATATCCTTTTATTTTGAGTTGATAGTTTTATTTGTAATCGAAAATCAATGTGTACATAATATATATATATATATATATACATATGAGTATATTACATAATATGTTACTTTTATAGTGAAAATGATTAATAAATAGATAGTTATGAATAGTTTAGAAACTTTGGAGAGTACAATATTTATCTATATTCTGTTTTATGAAATATGTTTTACAATTATTATGGTGTTTTCGCTTTAAAAATCAAAAATAATAAACGAATGGTGATCAATTTTTGAATCTTAGATATATACCGTATAGAGTTTATTGTTTAAAATACCTGTAAATCCGGGTGGGGTACTAGAGTATTTTTTCTTCCAAGCTGAATATCACAGTGTATGTAACAAGAGTGCATTTTGGATAAAAATCAAACGAAATTATTCGTTTACTTAAATCCGTATTACATGAATATTTATTTCATTTTGTGGCTGATCCTCTGTTCATAGGACACGACCGACGACGGGCTGATATTTTAATAAAGATTTGATTTACAGCCGTGTTTTAAAACAAGTACATACGCATGGTATCCGTCCCCGGTGAAATAGTCGCGTAATCCAAATGCACACACCCGCATACACACATACACACACTCACACACATACACACACACACACACGCATATACACGCACGCGCGCGTGCCTTGTCACGTAATCTTGAAAAATGAGCTTCGGTATAGAAAGGGTCGATTGTACCTATGGGCTGACATTCCGGTACATAAACGTACAACCTAGGGTGGTTGGCCGTGTTCCAACGGCTTGACAACGATATCACGTAATGTATTCAAATCGCGTAAACGAATTAATGATGTAACGATAAAAATGAGTTGTTGAAATACGACCTGAAACTGTTCAAACACTCGGTACGTGCGAAAGTTACGTGTACGTCATGTATATAAAATTATATATTATGTATATACATCAGGTGAGCTGCAGTGGTATAGACAGGCATGGGCCCATGTTATGTTCTCTTATATCCTTATAGCGCATTAATATATCAAGAATCGTGTATGTATGCGTGTTCGGCTGTTGTGGATACATAGGTATTATGCAGTCGTGCGTTTTTGAAGACTAGTGTAGTCCAATTAGCCGGATGGTTTTTACCAAAAGTCGAGACTTTTCATAATAAATAAAACCACGGTTTTAATAAAAGTTTAATGCGATTCCGCTGGAATACTCATGAAAGGATTAATAATTATTGCAAAGTTCCAAAGGGTTCTAAATAATAATGACTTTATACTCTACCACAATGAAGAGAGAGGAGGTGGACACGGAGAGACAGAAAGGAAGGAAAAAAAAAGTTGGCCGTGAAAAATTGCTAAAAGTTGACGCTAAATGTCATTGGATGCATGCCAAATAGAATGAAACAAATAATATGCATACATAATATATATATATATACATTACGAATGATAATTACGAACATTAAGCGACTGTGCCAAATGCATATTGTAACGGATTCTGCCACAAAAAGTTCTTTCTTTAAATTGTAAACTATTATGATTATTTTTCAATTTCAGCGAGAAAATTGTCTAGCCCTTATGAAGTACCGATTTTAAATATCCGAATCATATACGTTAGTATACGATAAATAAACCCTCTTGAATCAAATTATTGAGTAAGAAATTCAATTAAAATGGAATCAAGTTTTTATATATCCTTAAATTACCTATTATTTAAGTTTTATTACGATCCCACCATAAGGGTCGCTAACGTTTTACTGCATACCACAATTGATCATCATTTATTGAAATGGTATAAAACATTA
Organism: Chaitophorus viminalis; assembly: GCA_025469195.1. NCBI lineage: Eukaryota > Metazoa > Arthropoda > Insecta > Hemiptera > Aphididae > Chaitophorus > Chaitophorus viminalis. The sequence goes on along the minus strand of JAIPRK010000349.1, from coordinate 125,876 downwards.
AAACGTAAATAAAACTTCGTGTAATGATATTGTGTTTTCGTTGACCATATAAATTGTTGGTTGTACCAAAATATCCTTAACGAAATTGGTGCATGCTATTTCAATTTGATAATGTTTCAATACCGATTAAACAGATAAAAAGCGTTAAACTACAGTTTCCTAAACATTAATTCATTTCATTAAATCGATTTTAATAAAGTATGTTCAAAAATATTTATGAAATACACATTATATATACACCTGTGAATAACATATATAGTATATATATTGCGTTGTATATATGTGTTGAGGATTATCTAACGCAAATACGAACCACTACCAAAATAAAAAATCTCCTGGCGATAGAACATATAGAACTATTGAATTTATTTACCATCTCCATGATCATATGTGTACAAATACATTTTTTTATGTAGCTTACACTATTGTGCACATTCATTAGTAAAAGCTTTTCGGAGTATTTAGGTCATATTTAAGTATCGTGCATTTCTTGGCGTTCAGCTGAACGATAGCTTTGTACACAATATACCTAGATCAAAAATATGTATAAATAAATACAAGTACTTAGACAGTAACGACTGATAGGAAGATCAATAGAAATAATATTTAACTCATTGAATTCGCAGAAACATTAGCTATGTATTTGCAGTTTTATATTTTTATTTATTATTTCAATTCCAGTATGCATTAGACACAAAAACATAAATAATTAATGTCAACTAAAACATATTCAAAATATAAGCACAGCCAATAAGTTTATTTTTAAAAATTGGTTAATAGTAGATGGTTATTATATTATAATTGAAAATAATTCCCTTGGATAGATGAAAAATCAAAAAAAAATTAATAATAATTATTTTATTTATTATTATATTATATTTATATATTTTATTATTTTTATATATTATTATTATTTTTATTATTATTTATTTTATTTTATTTTATTTGTGTGTGTGTGTGTGTGTGTGTGTGTGTGTGTGTGTGTGTGTGTGTATGTGAGTGTGTACGTGTGTGTATAGCGTTTAATATATTTTAATTGAAACTAAAATTAAATTTTCTTTTATAACATTCAAGAATGTTCTAAATTATTTGTCTCTAATTACAATCATGGAAACACAGAATAACGATATTTCAAAGGAAAATATCTCAAAGATAATTAATTAAAAATAAATAGTTTCATTAAATTTTTCAATTCACCATCAAGCTGAGCTTTAAAAATATTATATGATCTTAAATGTTAATTATGTATAGGTCTGTACAAAGATTTGGTTTAAACAAAATATTTCCATCTCGTACATTGAGCTTATGAACTGAAAAATTAGGTCGGAAATTAATCCTATCTCTTGCCAATAATAACGAATTGTCAAAACAAAGTAATCAGAATACTGATGAATAATCGTCTATGTAAAAATTGTTTTCTCTCTATAATATCTTTAGCAGATATTATATTACAATAATTGTTTAGATATAATGTACAGTTAGAAGGCCGATATAGTAGTAAGTGTAGAGTGACGATTCGCCTGAGCATGACATGTAATATAGAAAACTTTCTTCGTTTCTGGACTAGAAGTTTATTCGTCCATTGTGTTTTGAACCAAGTTTCTAATTTGCGTTTTGGATGCCGAATCTGTCAACTTTATGTAGCGAAGTGAATCGCAAAGATCCTCACCTCCCACGCATTTCACTACAGCTTTTCGGATATCAGCTATATCGGATAGCGCATACACCAGCTGTCCGTTTGTTCTCGAATACCTCAAATGGAACTTTATCCTTAACTAATCACGTGGCCAGTGAGACAAGATTACTTCATAACTATTATATATGTTCCCACCACCAAACTTGTCTATAATTTTAAAAATATTTTCCTTATTATATTAGTTCCTATTCCTCATTAATTAACATTAATTTACTGTAAACCATTATTGATTTCCATACGATCAACATTTGGCCAAATAAATTTGAAACTGAAGTATACAATTTGAATAAGTTATCATATGGCCTCCATTATTTGAAAAACCTTTTGAATACATTATTTATTTAAATGTCTGTATAGTCGTACTACCTCCTACATACATAAAAAAAATGAATTATCACTACTAGATGCAAAATGAAAAAAAAATATTTAAATAAGGTAATGATGAGTATGATATACTATAAAGAACTATAACTATTTACATATTATGTAATAATAATAATAATGTACAGTGTAATTTTTAGTGAAAAATAAAATAACTTAATTAATGTTATTTAAAAAAAAATAGTTTATAAATGTAAAATAGTAAAAATGAATATATTTTGTAAATTCAAATATTTGTTTTAATTCTTTGTATATTTTATGGAATATTTTATGAGGCACTTATTTAAAATTACATGGAATTTCACCAAGTTTTTTACCCGAGTCATTAAATACCAATTGAGCTTGCTAAAATAATCATGATATCTACTTATATTCATCTTATTGATATAGAAGAGTTTTAAATACTTTAACTAAATCTAAGATTTATGTGAAGTAAATTAAATATCATGTTATATAAAGCCCGAATACTATTAATGAGAATTAAGTACTTTAAATTATCACCTAAAAGTTAATTTTATAATTGGTACCCATTAGTAAGAAAATAATTAAAACTATGTGCTTTGATATTTAAATAGAAATTGTAGTAATAATTTTAAAAATAAATGCATAGTTCATTTTTATTTCTTTTAAAAAATGTCACAAAATTGAGACAAAACATTTCACTTTATTTTTAGACTGAAAATGGGTGTGCCATGAGCGTCATAATGTGAAATTTACATTTATGATTATAGTATTAGTGTCCCTTATATGGCCATGTTAGTAAAACTGATTTCATTAATTTAAAGTGGTAACAAACATTGTATTTATAATTCTAATATGAACGTAAAAAGCTATGTTTAATAGTATTCAATATTTTTTATGTATTATTTATTTCAGTTTTAGTAGGTATGTAATACTTAGTTATGAAACTTGACATATGATTGATTTTATTTCAACACAAACAACCGTTACTAATTCTTTAACGGTAAATTTACAACCCAAAAAATGTTATAAGCACAATAAACGTCGTAAAATAAAAACATTTTCTCATTCTGGTCAAAATCATTAGCCAATAATTTTACGCCTTAATTAATTCAATTGACAAAATTAATATTGAAATCTTGGATATTTAATTAATAGTTTTTTAAAATATAAGTAATGCATTACGAAGGTTGTAAAACCCTAATTAATAACTATTGATTTATATTAATTGCCACGTTTTTAATTATATTTTACTAAATACATTGAATCAGTGTTTTTGCTTAATATATTTAAAAAAGAAAATATGTAAAACCAACATCAATGTATTTGTACAATATATTAGATTATATAAATGTTTAATAATAATTTAATGTAAACTGATTAATTTGAATTTAAAAAAATGTTCGTATAACTTTGAGTCATTGTTTTGAAAACGATTAAGATAAAAAAATTAAAACTCTGAGTTGGAGATTTCCTCATGTATATAATAGATATTTCATATTAAAGTGAGTTGTACTTTCGAGTTAAGAACATCAACGTTTCAACAAAGAACTCCACTTGAATCATTCTATAGAATACTTGATGGTGGATGTTTTGACATCTTCGTGATTTTATTTTGATTAATTGCTCCGTATGAATTTGTCCATAGATTGAAAATGTGGTCACGACTAAAGATATGTATGTTCATTGTTCTCCTAAATTATGACTATGGCATAGAAATCAGATTAATTCATGCAACACCTCATCATGTTTGGTTCCCTCTTCCAGTGTACACACATCTTCATCATCAATATTGCTCGTTTTCATGCAAATTGAAATTTTTTTTTTCAAATAATCGGTCACAAAATCTCTTCTAATCACATAAATGTATATAATATGACACGTAAATTAAGTCTAAATACTTAACATTATAATAACTATTAGATCGAAATATTTATTTAAAACATTTATATTGTTTTTTCAGTTTTCGGTTACATTTTTTAGTTTTTATTGATAATTATTCTTCATTATTATATTGATGTATTATACCTTATATAATGTATTCATTTCCTATCGTAACAACAACTATCGTAGGTATACAAATGGTTTTGCTTTTATAGTGATATTGATTTCGAAATTATCATGTATATAAACAATTTGTTTTCTATTAATTGTCATAATATTATCTACTTATAGTATGTAAATGTAGATTATGCCATAATCATAACGAATAAAAATTTGTTATTGTATTAACAAAAGATTTTTCCGCTTTATGAATTATTTAAAAATACGCAATACATAAATGAATACTTTGCTTATACTGACTGAAGCTATTCCTTGATTTGAAGCCATAAATAAAACTTTTGAATTTCGTATAAAGTTCTAAAAGTAAACTTTTTCCTTCCAAATATTAAATAGATTTATTTACTCTTAATGTTTAACAAAATCGGCCAACTTAAATTATATACAATTGTATACGTTATAATACGTAATAGTAAAAAATTATCAGTCAAAATCAAATTACAATTTAGAGGGAAACTGAAAAACTAAAACAATATAATTCATTGACTAAAATTTTTATTTTTATTTTGCAATACTTTAAATTTTATTGGAGATGCTCACATCTAAAATAATAATAATTTATAAAATTATGTTTAACACCATTGGTCCAATTAATACTAAAATTAAAAGTAAACAATCTTTGTATGAAATATACCAAAACCATATATATATGTGTATTTATTTGATGAAGTAGGTATTCATAAAAATCATAAATATTGTGTAAAAATAATTAAATGTCATAGTAATAATGATAAATACCTTGAAAATTCGTTAAAATTTCCTTAGCACACTATAATAGCCATGTTATTATTTTTAGTTACTCGGATAAAGTATAATCATATTTAGTCCACGCAATAAATATTATAATAATAAGCTGATTGTAGTAATCTATATGTTGAGGTTTTAAGTAAGCTTTAAATTAATTACTTAAATAAAATATGAGCATTATGAATGTTAAATCTAAAATTGAAATCGATGTACTTACTAATAAAGGTTAGTTAAATTATATACTGGTTCGTGAAATAGTTTTAAATCTAGTTATGTAATTATATACATTATATGCATATTTGTAATATAAAAGATAAAAATAAAAATTAGAAAATAAATGTTCATTTGGCCGAATGGAATGTAATTTTTGAACAACATTCAACTGATGAATCCGAGCACACTACCAAACGTATTAATAATTTATCGGAAATTATACATTCCATTTTAGGTACATTTTTAACTTGCAAACTTGTTCATCAAAAAGTTACTATTGTTTGTACAACTGGAACGCCGGAGAAAGTCACGTGCGTTTAGTTTTATCTCAGGTCGGCCGTCTAAGAAGATAATACGTCATACCTCCTCGTCCTCATCCTACGAGGATCCCGATTAGTAGTTGGGAGAACTTGTATTTTGTCGGTCTTCATTAAATGTTCATTTTCGATTGACTATGCACGAAAAAAAAGAAAAAAATACCGTAAATAAAATACAGCAATAGAACGAGGTTGAAATCCCAACTCCAAGATTCACTGACCGTAAAAGTTTAATGAATTTCCTGGCTGCATAAAAACTTTTGAATGTCCAATATAGTTTGGTCGAACTGTGGACGGGCAGTGGAAGAGAAAAAGGGTGTGAAATACCTATCGAACGATTTCGTTTAAGCGACTACAAGTTATACGAGAAGCAGTCGTTTCTATAGTTTTTTTTCTTTCCTCTCCTCGCCGTAAACGTTTCCAATAATTTTTCTTTATTTTCCTCTTCTTCTATCATCCAGGCGATGCCAAATTCTTTATCAATGCGCTTCACATATCATTTGAACGTAGACCCGTGACCATTCCTGCTTCACAAGGAAAACGTGAACGGGCGCGTTACACTCCCAGAGGAATTGATCCGTGGTGCATGGCAATCGGACGGCTGGGATGGCGCACGGGAATTGACTGCCACTGAACATACTCGCACTGCGTGAACCCATACGCATCGTGGTCAATGAATTGTGTGATTACTACTTTTTACTTTTTTTGTTTTCAAAAGAAAAAAAAAATTGTATCCTTTGCGTTTGGTAAATGTGATACATCATGTTAATGTATGACCAGTATTCGAAGTCTAATATAAGAAAATGATTAATATCAATAACGTTGATTATTTAATTATGATTTCGAAATGACCTGTACTTTTTAGTTTAAAGGTGGATAAATAAACAAATAAACCAGTAGTTGCAGGTTATTCGACTGAGATTATAAAACAAAAACAAAAACCTCATAAATATTCATTATAAAATGGAATTTGCTATTAATTAATAAAATCCTTTGCCACAATTTTTTAATTTATTATGGTAAACCACATTTTTTCATCTATTGTAATATATTATACGAAAAATAAAATTATGTATTTATTTTTAAGAGATGTGAATATGTGACGTTCAACATAAATAATTAAAACAGTAATATATTGATTTGACACTGTGTAAGAAATTCAATTACATACGGTTTAAATTAAAATATAATAATCAATGACCAATGCGATAAATACGTTTCTAGGGCTCAATATAAGTAAGATGTTTATAAATTATGTAAATTAAAATAAAATAACTTTTCTGAATACAAAAAGTCCTAATATTTAATTATTTTCCGGCAGTATAAATGCATTTAATGTTGGGATCATACTGAAATCGAATTTATTAGACCAACGGTTTTATAGTTGATTGACTATTACGAATATAATATAATAATATGATGTTTTTATTGGCCGCTATGTTCACGAAAGTACTACATATTATTATTACAATAATTGTTTATATTTAATTTACTATAATACATTAGTAATTAAGACTTAAGCGGTGGTGGCGTAATTACTTCATGTTATACTTCAGGACTCAGGCCTATATCCTTGTATTTTATACGTTAATAATTAATAAATAATAATAACCTCCTACATATTTTTATATACTCGAGTTCATACAGATTAACGTAACATGGAGTAGACATCAATTTTATCCTAATAGAAAATTAAAAACAAATAATTACAAACACATAGGTCTATCGACTTATTTTCGCATTTGATTTAAAACTATTTTGTACACTAATTCTGTAATGTGTAGAAAAAATGTTTTGCGTAGATATAATCAATTTTTTTTTTTTTTAAGGTTATAGGTATAATCAATAACAAAAATCGTATATAACTATTATAAGTTATAACTTTTATTGAAATATTTTTTCTTAATGATTATCAATTAACACTTACAATAATTATTTTTGTGTATAAAATGTTTACACGGCATTTACTATTATTTTTGATTCGAAGACAACTGGATGATAAACTTGATATCAAACGCATTATCCGTAACGACACATTGTGTCCTAAGTAAGATACATTCAATTATTAAACAATATTCTGGTATAATTTACGTATTATTATTAATTTTTTCGTAAATCCGTAGCTAATCGTCGTAATCGCACACTATTAACCACATAAATAGTAGTCAATCATTCTTTAAGTGAAAACGATTTTCATAGATACAATGATTCTGACTTCCAAACCGATATCAAGAATGTCAGTGTTAACAAAAGGACTCTATTGGGCGGTGTTTACGACTATAGGTGTTAATGATCGATCCTTTTCCCTCCATTCCATTCTACCAAATCGTTGATAATTTAAACGGAATTCAACGACGGTGGCAATTGCCAGTGATAGCAGTCCATAGGCCTAGTTAATGGCGTTTATTTTAAAATATAACTCGAGTCCAATAACCTTATATCTTACACACCTTTCTTCGCTATCTTTCCTCTCTCTCTCTATCTCTCTGGGATCGATTAAAATATAGATGTGGATAATTTTTGTTGTCAAAAAACAAAATCGCACTTCACAAAAATCGATACTTCTGATGTTTCAACTTCGAGTCAACGCAATGTCGACTTTGCAAGGTCTCCTCTTCTACTTTTGTGTCTATCCCTGTAGCAGTGACCAACGTCGACGGAAATAGGTACGTGTACGTCATCGTCGGTGGCGTTGTGATCGCTAAGAGAGTGGAAAACTTCGACGACGTATATAAATGCTCTACCATACCTACCCGTAGCTGTACCACCAAAGTCAGAGCCACACGCGAATAAGATTGATGATTGACCAAACCACCACCACCACCACCACTGCTGCGTACGGGGTATAGTCTTGATACTCTTCCCGCGAAGGAAATCGCGGTGGCGGCAGCGGCGGCGGTGGTGGTGTTGGTTTCATTACTCGGTACCCAGCTGCAACGTCACTACTACACACTCTGATGGATTGATGACCGTCTTCTCTTTCCGATGGACCAATTTTAATTCCGTCAAAATTATAATCGGTTATTCTTCTCTTTAGCTGTTCAATACGTGCCACTCGGTAATGATTACCACCCCGTCATAACGCACAACGCAGCTATAATCAGCTCATCGCGGTAACAAGCCACCTATTGATTATTTCAATCCCCGGTCCCTAGCCTAACCTAAGAACACGTCATCGTCAATGTTTTCGAAACATTACAGTCCGTCGCTCGGGTATCGAAACAGCGACTTTCCGTGTACCGTGTATTATCGAGCCCCACGGTTAGCCGGGGTACTTGGAATGTTCGTTTTGACGTACAAGTCGATTCGAACAAGAAATTTACTGCCGAGGGCTACACAACGGACGGTAACCGGATTTCATCATTAATGATAGTCCGAAATCGGTCATATCGTCATTAGTAAGGTTTAATTATATTTTGGCAATTATCCAGCGTTTGTTAACGTGTCACAGTGCAGCGCATGGTGACACCATTGACTATCAAACTGTTGTATAATGCAGCAGTTGATAAATCGTTATTGTGTGTGCTTGCTGCTTATTGGAAAAATGATTTTTATCCAAAAGCACAATATTATTATGATCACTATAAGACGGGATCAGAAGTTCCGTAATGCTAATATTTATCCGATGTTCAAGCCTTCGTTAGTCGGTAGTGTATAATATCAAAACGTTAACGTATGGTAATTGGCTATTTTGTATTTATGTGATGCGAAATATAACATGCGTATAGTTGTCAAGAATGTAAAGTAGCGTTATATTTTAAGACATTATATTATAACAATAATCATCAATAATTCGATTAAAAACTCCATGCATTATGTCATTATATTAATTAAAAATTGAACAATTTAATAATTCGACTTTATCTGTAATATTAAACGATAAAATTAATAACCAAACGAGGTATTTCTTAATTTCAACTTAGAATATTTTAATAAGTAATAACAATTCAATATCCCCGTCTTCTCATCAATAATAATTGATTATGTTCTCGTCTGCACAATTGCTAACACTCCATCACAAAAATGTATGAATATCATTTAATACCTCTCATAGTCTCATTACTTATTTGGCCATTTTAAGCTATTAGAATTTTAGAAACCATACACACACACGCATGTATATGTAATATTTTAAATACAGCTGAACATTTTGATTTTATCGAATCATTCAATTGACATATTATTATGTACAATATCGGATCGATTAAGTTTTATTTTCAAGTTTTAATACAAATTATTCTTTCTGCTAGTTATATAATCTGAAAATAAATTTTAAAGAAAATATCAGTCATAATCATTCGAGTATATTATTAAAATGTACTATCAAATCATGGTTATCAGAAAATAATCACTTGAACCCTTTCAAACGACCGTCTCTTATCTCAATCTCCATGTTATCATTTTTCATAACGATCAGCTTGAGGCAAAAATTAATCACATCACTATAAATCGTTATCGCATCCTTATGTCATCATGCATATCACGAGTAATAAAATTATGGTTGCGAAATATATTTTGTAAAAATAAAATCCGATTACGGCTCGTATAACTATAAAGGCACTTCCATACTAAATCTATCATCATCTTCGTCGTCTGCTAAGCAAAACGCAACGAATAGTAAAATATTTATTACGCTTATAATATATATATATATAAATTACATATTACTATCAGTTGTAACTAAGTAACTTTTCAGACTTTCGACACAACACAAGTGTATTGTGTAGTTCGTTAGTTCCATAAACTCAAAAATTATTTTCAACTTCATAATACTATAATGATAAAAACTGATATGAAATAGAAAGTTTTTGATTCATAATTTGCATTGTTTGGCAACTTTTAGGGATTTTTATTATTTTGGGAAATTATCTAAATAAGTCCAGTGAGGACTGATAAATATTTTCAAATACATATTTACAATTTATCTTAGTTACATAAATTTGTTCTGTACGTATAAAATTTATACAGTTACGGATAAATCACGTACTTATTGCTATAATATAAAACAACAAGATAAGAAATTCTCAGTTTTAAAAATGGGCCATGAAAATATAATTGCATAGGTATGAGGTACTTAGTTTATAAAATAAAACATTATTGGCTTTAATATCGTTAAACAAAATTTACAATACAACATTATAAACAACAATGCATTTTTTTGTAATATGATGTTATGGTTTTATTTATAAAACAAATCAAAGAGGAATTAGTTAAGCTCAAATAATTGTGTTTATTGTCATGGAAAATTAAAATATAAACCCATCGACCATATTATAATCTATATAAATAGAATAACTTAAAATATTATTTTTTATGAATAAGAATATGTAAGTTTTGATGCGATCAAATTTTCTATCGTAAGCTAAAAAAATATACATGATTAATCATCCACATTTTAAATTAATATAAAATATATTTTTCAGGATACTTCTAATAAAAATGTGCATAAAGTATTAAATTACGATAGTAACAGATTAGCTATTTATGTTCATCCTCTTAAAATTGTTTTGATAAATGAGATGAATATATTTGCTAAGAAATTAACATGTACCTATACTTATATTTTGAAATATCATGGAGCTACGGTCTATATTTTAAATTATTATTTCGTATTCAAACGCACGATATATTATTATATATACATAATTTATAAATATAATTTCATAAATATATTTTTATAATCTTTCAATTAGAACAATAGCGCTCTAACAATAGTGTTGTTGGACAAAAAAAATAAATTATGCTATTAATTATCTTTTAAATGTAGCGAAGCAATAATTTTTGTTTAATGGCATTTGATAAAATATGTATATAACGCCTATGAATAAAAAACGTCTTTTTTATAACAACGTGTGATCCTTTTGCCACGCACAAAAAAAAAAAAAAATTATGTTCCGGAAACGTTCAAACCGATAAAAATATCGCAAAAAATGTGAACGACAGTTAAGCTATGGAAGTTGCGGGATTTGTGGAACCGTTTTTCTGGAAAAATGTTAGCAACATAATTCGAAAGTTACCAAAGAGTGGTGAGTAGAAGAGAGATTTTCGGGTATACGTTCATTTTTCTGTGCCCGGTTGCCTCCCAGGCAATCGTAGCCTTTAAAATTACTCAATTTAATAACAACAAGATGGATGAACAGAACATAGTGTAATAAAGCTCACAATTCCTGAGTACATTTTTTCGTCAAACTCAATCAAGCAACCATAAATCCCACGTCATTCTATTCTATTTTTAGTATTATTATAGATGACAGAAAAAAACAATTTTTTTCCTTTTAATGAAAAAGAATAATGGCACGAAAAATAATTGAAAGTAAAATAAAAGACTAAAAAATAAACTATTAATAATGAGTAGTGATGTTAGTTAAAAATATTCAATAATTGAAGGGAAAGAGGTACATATCCAATAAAATTAGTATGTTCTAAACTTGTAACTGTTGTATAACAAAAAAAATAAAATAAAATAAAAAATAAGAGTAAGCTTTAAAAATCATCATAAAAAAAATTTATGATTGTTACTTAATTTAAATAAAATATAGGAATAATATTTATGTACCATATCATAATACGTTGTATATAGTTTCTAAAAGTGAATTGATATTTAATAAAATATTATATCAACTGGAAATGGTGACATAATAATATAATATATTGATACATTATGAATAAGGAACATGAAAAGTATCAAAAATCACGAAAACACTAATTCTGCATACTTGAATACTAGAATTTAATCTGAGCTTATCACAAACAAAAAATAACCATATAAGTTTAAAATATATAAATTTTTTTAATTTCATAACCTGTGATTGATTATTAATAATAAAACAATAACACTGGTGCATTGGAATCAAATTGATCTAATCATAAGAATTACAAAATGAACTGATGTATGCTCATATAGGATATACTTAAAACGAATTAAATGACTAGTTTTTAGATTCTGAACGGAGTGATGGAATTATTGATTTTACAATGCTATGTTTTTTATTTTTTATGTCTGTCATCACGTTTTGGGGCAGTAAAAATGCTTCGATTTTCTTAAACAGCAATTTTTCTGAAAGGAAAGTGAATATAGATGGTACTTAGATAAGTTAAAATTCCAACTTTTTTTAATACTTTTTGAAAAAATCGAAAAAAACGACAAAAAAATTACGAAAAAAGGGGAAATTTACGCAAATTCATGTTTTTACAAAAAACATTTTTTTAAAATACTCTAAATCAAAAACGAAAAATCGCAACAACTTCAAATTTTCACGAAATTTTTATATTGATGTTCTCTATATATAGTTAAGTTTTCAAAGTATTTTGACATATTTTGACTTATTTATAGACAATTTAAATTTTCAATTTTTGTAAAATTTTTTTTTATAAACATCTATAGAATTGAATTGGCTTGCCGAAAACTTTCGAAAATTTAATACATAGTTTATAATAAGTTTAAATTATCGTTACTAAAAAATATCGGAGATCGTGTCACTCAAATTTTTTTTATGAGCTCATAAAGCTCAAATTTGTATAAAATGTGCCAAAATCACGATAATTTGCAAGTTATTTCGTAGATAAAAAATTCATACATTTTTTTCTGTTTATAACTAAGGTTCAAAATTTTAACAATAGTTTGTCCATAAGCTAATCTTCAAAAAACTATAAAAAAATTTCTACTGGACTTAAATTCAAAAATTTTATGACCGTTTGAAATTTAAATTTTTACGAAATTGCATTATAATTCAATTTAAATATAAAATACTATATTATTATATACACATTTTAGACAAACATATTAACTTCGTTCAGAATAGTTATTCGTATACAATGATATTAATCATTTCATTCAAATTTAACAAATCCATTGTAATAATAACCTATCCTATAAACGAGGTGCACTCCACACCCAACTGTATAGCAAAGCAAGGCCCATTCGTTCTTTTTTTTTTTTACTTGTTACCTATCGCTCAATAATTACAATACAGTAGTGGAACGAGTTTCTATAAATATACGCACAACGCATAATCATTATAAATAAAAATAAAATAATATACACGAATTCTTGGCGTGGAAAAAAATACAATCACGGATCAGGCTTACTCGTGTTAATTTGAATGTATTCAATCGCGGTCCGGCGTTGGGATGTACCTACTGTCAAGCACATGAACCCACGCAAGTCCACACTCGTGTCGTGTACCTACGCGAGCGAACTTCCGCTGTAAGCCATGTCTCGGGTACCCATCAACCCTTCGTACGATATTCCCAGTACATTCCAGTCGACCGTAACCGACAAGGGGGGAACTGGTTTACAGCGGGCTGCAATAATGACCAACGGGTGTAAAGTTGAATCGCACTTATAACCTAAATCATTCGAATTGTACTTAGGTAGAAAAAAGGTTATGCTTACACCGTCATATAGTAGTATATGTAGCTAATGATATTTTTTTTATAACGACTGATTGTTTGAATCACAGTTTATTGAAAAGAGTTTTTTAGTATTTTCCGATACAATTGTAATTGTAACAAAAACTTAAATAAAAGTACTACCTACGTATTACGTGATATTATTTTTTTTTTATCTGTACATATGCCTTGTAAAAAATAATAATTCATTGAAAATGAGTTTATTTAATTTTTCTTAACCCGAGTACAGTTCACAGTGTTTTTTGATTCAAGTTCAAAATATCGACCAAAATAAGTACAATCCGACATTGTCATTTATAATAAATCTAATGGTACTGTATTATTGTTATGAGTAATGATTAACTCGCAGGATAAAATTTAGATCTAATTAGGATAATATTTTAAAAACGATTGATCATCTCGTAAAGCAATAATTGAGTATCTCGTTTGAAATCTGTTAAACGTTTTTCAGATGTTCTAAACGACAGTAAACACATAATACAACACTAATAGGGTGATCGTATATAGATAATAAATATACACACATAGAGAGGGGAGCCAAATATCGATCGTTGTAAGATATTATGTTACCATTGCATTACACTATTGTAAAATGTAACTATTTGATTGCAGAGAGCATATTTTACTTTATGACTTGATTATTACATTAATGTATGAAATTTAATTCACATGGTTTTTCTTTATAATAATATAATCAAATGGTTTTATTGCTATAAAAAAGTACTGTAATTATAAAAATATTGAATATCATATTCTCCATTTAAATTTTCATTTCCATTTAATAGGTTCAATATATAATTATAATTTCAAATTTGTATGTTTGTAATAATGTAATTTTGACGGCCATCATTAATTTCTAATACAATGTACTTACTGTTTTGTTGGTCGAATGAGTGCGACATTAATTGTTTTCAATTTTTTAATTATTTACGAGTTAAGTCATTATTTTAAGTTTTTTAGTATAATACGTACTTATTTTTTTACCAACAGTAAACGTCAAATATTCAAACAATTTTTTTTCTTCGATTATTTTGATGTGCAACTATTATGCCATTACATGCCATGTTATGTACAACATGTAAAACTTAACATTTTATAATAGTATAATACATTGAAGTTTCAGTTATTATACATAATATTATGAAAGCCATTTTATTAAAATAATTTATTTTTACTCAAAATACAATATTTTAATATTAAAAATGTTTTATAATTTATAAATAAGCTGAAAAATGAATTTCTTCTAAACATTAATATGGTGCAATCATATACGAGTACTTCAACTGTTGTACAATAAACAAAATATTCAGATATTTATTTTACTTTGATGATTTAAAAATGAAATATATTTTCCTGATTTAATTAAAACGTTTAAGCCCAAAAGCTTTAAAACATAATTTACAAATATAAATATCTCTTGAGGAAATTTGGAAAACATTTAAAGCACAGAAAGTAATTAAAAATTTAAAACAAAACTAATAAAAATAATCAGCAAATATTCATTTTAACTTGTTGTAATATGGTTTTGCAGAGAAAAAAATCTTTCACATCTTCCCATTAAACGCTATATTAATATCATTTTATTAAAATAAATGAATGTCGATGACATGATGTGGGCGTGTTAAATAAAGGTTCACTTAAATTTGTAAGTATGATAGTATATAGTTATAGTACACGTACAACAATATATTTGCCGTCAACGTAACAATTATTTTACAAAAAATGGACGAAACACGCATATGCGGAATATATACCCACGTCATACTTTGACTTTTATGTTAGCGATTCGTATTTTTAGACAATTAATATTTATAATGTACGTTTATACGACAGCGAACACTAATCTGGACTGAAGATCTCGACCGTCAGTTTATTATTACTGTGTTGTGTTCAAACATAAATATTATTAATTATACCACTCGCGTACCGCCGATCGTATAACTATATTTCAATCTTGTTGCGTCGCTGTGAGACCAGATTCTGATCGTTAGAATATTATATTTTATTATCACGGTTGGTTCTGATTACATTTTTAAAAACTTGTATATTAAATCAAATGGAATACGTTTTTATAGAGAATAATATACAATGTATGAACGAGATTTTTACAGTAAAAATATCTCATAATAATAATGACATTATGTTTATTGAAATGGTAATAATATTATGGTTTGAACTCCATAATAAAGTTGCGTAATACTATCGGATGAACATTTTTGTCCACATCGATCCGTTTCCAAGCGTAGACGTCAAAGCGTCCATATGGAAAGCAGAACACTATGACCATGAAACGACAAATGCGTGTGTATAATATTTTAATATTTAGATACCGCGTGGTATGTGACGTGGTTGTGACATCTGCCGACGTGTGTGCGACTCAATATCACACGTGAGCCAA
This sequence comes from Chaitophorus viminalis, assembly GCA_025469195.1. NCBI lineage: Eukaryota > Metazoa > Arthropoda > Insecta > Hemiptera > Aphididae > Chaitophorus > Chaitophorus viminalis. The sequence goes on along the minus strand of JAIPRK010000349.1, from coordinate 109,690 downwards.
GAGCTCAGGTGCCTGGGTTTCGCTGCGGACATGATTAAGTAAATACATGTAGGAAATGAAAAAATACACGGTCGGCTGTAAATTTGTAGTATAACTGTAGTACGATTTTGTGCCACATGGGACCTTCTAAAAATTATTAAAATAATCTTTGAAGCCACGAACCCCCGAGTTTTGGAGCAAAATAAAATGTATATATATATATATATATATATATTTCAATTACTAATAATTATTGAAGGATCTGATACGACAAGCGGGTATCTCCAATTTTTACAGTAATTTATGCTTTTGCTTAATCTAACTCCGTTCGCTAGATATGTTAATATTATATTCATAAATTGAGATGTCTGGTATTTAGAATTTGGTACAGTAAATAGGCTCATCTCCAAAGATTTCATAATATTATGTTCAATGTGTTATTGTTTTGTTAATGTCAATTGTTCATAACCAGGTTGTTGTAAAACGTAACTACTCGTATTATACGTCATATTATACATAGAGGCATTTTTTTGTTGGTTTTTGTGGTTTTTGATAATTTTTTTCATTACTTATGAATCTTATAGAGTTAAAAAAAAATATTCCTTCATATCGGTATAGTAAAATATAAAAGTATCTCCAGGTTTAATTTTTATTTTTATTAATTCAATTCAGTACTTGATATGATATGAAAATTAGTAAAACATATTAACGTACATACGTATACTAGTTATCTCTTCTTCTTCCTCTTCCTTAGTATCTCAGCCACTAGGAACATCACGCCTGCATACATCCTTGCATCCAGTTTTCCCTATACGATGATACCTGTAGTCTCCAGTCTATCCCTCCTCGGCTACTCCAAATACAGTCACATAATCCCTAACCACGTCCTCCCACCTCAGACGTTGTTTTCCCAACTGTATTTCTATTTTCAATATGATTTTCTTCTATTCCAATGCGTATGAGTGGGTTCTCACTATGCCAAACACGCCTAGTTCATTGCATAATATTTTGTTCTTAACCGTTTTCAGTGCACTAGGTTTATGGAAAAGTGTTTCTAGTTGAATGTTTGTTTTTTTTCTATTCATCTCTACATTATGTGCTAAGAATAATTATGCAATCATATTTTTATACCATATATTAAAAGTAAATTCGTCCAATTTTTCTTATCTCCTGGAAATGTTCAAAGTATGGCGATAGTCACCAGCCGATTGTTGCACTGGACCCTTCAAATTCTTCATCTTTATACAATTATATTACAAGTTAATAACGTCCACGCGTATTTTTCGTACACATACTATGTGTAGCATTATTATCTCGAATTGCATACACCCCTGTCGTAGACCACAGGCTAAGCGTCGCTGCAATTATTTTTTACAGTACGTATTGTAGTAGGAATTTCGGGTTTCACGTGAGCGTGATTTGCACGCGCACGTACGACGCCGTACACGTACGTTTGTCACACGTGTAAGTGCATGGGTGTGCGTGTTCCCGTTACGTATCAGCTTTGTGTGCACGACAAGTGGGCAAGTTGCGGGTATACGTGTAGATAAATACGCCCCGAAAATTGGCCACCGACCAAACGGAAACGTTGTCACGCGTGTCGAGGGAACACGACTATAGCCGCGCCGGGGGTCGACCGAGGTGAACACGCTTCATCAACAGCCAGACGAGCCGACGGCGACGGCGAGATTTTCGGGATTCAACGACGACGTGCGCAGCCTCAGGTCTTGTCACAACCACCCACGATCGCACTCGCCGATTTCCGGTTTTCTGCTCATACCGTATTAATAATATTATAGATTATAACTAATATTATTCTATTGGTCTTGTACGAATACTCAATATAATGTACACAGTTAATAATTACAAAATTCGAATTTTTTGCGAAATAAAACATGATTTATACAATTATCTTATAACATAATATTATTATAATTATTATTCTTATGCGAATACTCCGTAGCTGATTTTTCTCTAGTCATAACGTGTACTTTCGGCTGTTAACACAATAGGTAAGGGAGTAGAATGCGAATCCGTATTTTTCCAACCGATTCGAGTGAATGTAATGTACACTTTGACTTTGATGTGAAAACAAAAGTGATGATCATCGTCAGTCTTTACACGGCAAAAGTTGCTTTTGCGTAATGCGGAATGAAAAGAAAAGAAAAAAATTATAATAGCAGCAGAGCAGTGTACGTAGTTTTAATTTCTCGATTGGTGGTTAGATTTTGTGCCGTGAACACGATGCGCATAATATTATGCTATGTAATAATAATCTCGAGTATGATAATAATATAGGCACTGTGTGTATAGTATAACTATAAAAGGGTTCCTGTGTGTACAATTTAGTGTGTTTTCTGTTTTATGAGGTCACGGATGGCTGGAAGCGAGGAAAGTAAAAAGAAAAATTTTGGTCGTCCGCGGGAAATTACTTCCAGAAAAACGATCACTGGGGACCGTGCAGTTTTTCCTGGCACACGCGAATCAAACCGTAATCTTCTCCCGTCCCCATTCGTATAATAATGTATAAAAGCCCTGCGAGTTGTCGCCACGGTCCCAAAGCGTTATAAGCGTTATTCGGGGCGCGAGATGCGCGGGGGTGAATAGATTCGGATCACCGCAAACGACATTACTGCGTAGACTGCAGACTTTTGCGGTATGTGTACAAGTTTCCATTGCAACCGTATATCATACGAGTGCGTAACGTCGTTGTACGATATTGTAAACCAGTTACGATTATGATACGACGTTATCGCGTGGAGCAAAAATGTTCGTTGTTGTGTATATAGTGAGTGCATTATATGTCCGTTAATGTATATCGATCGTGCGAGCATTATTCTTGACGCTTGTAATGTTATTAATTCCCTGGCGCGTTCGTAGACGTATTGCATTTAAATAGTAATCAACATTCGAAGAGAATTGAAATTTATAACAATATATAATAATAATAATAATAATAATAATAATAATAATATACCGTGTAGATTTATTTGCGGATTTGTTTAGTTAGTCGACCAAAATTGTACCACGTACGAGAAATTCGAGTTAATCAATCGGTGAAAATAATGCAAATGTTGTGTTCATTGTGTAACAGCATATATTATCCAAAAGATTCATATTAAATCACGTCATGAAATCTTGTAATACCATAAGTAGACTGTTGAAAAATACGATAAGTGTCAGAAGAGTAAATCGAAACTTTTACTCGCTCTCTACTTAAATCGGGTTTCAAGATATAATATATTGTAAAAATCATGACTTAAAGTTGTTTAAAAATATAACGTAATTCATGTATGAACTTAAAATGGGTTATAGTACTATTCAAAATAATTTTACTATTGCTGTACGTGTACGGGGAAAAAAGTGTTAAAAATTTCAATTTTTCAAAAATAATTTTAATACAGTTTTCTATATACGTTGAAAAAAAAAAGCCACAACAAAAATACCAAATAACGCGTTTCTAGTTCATTTCGTTGTTTAACACCACGTACAGTTGAAAATAATCATCTGAACGTTGAATACGTATATAGACGACAGTCTCGCGTCTTAACAATTGCAGTGGGTTGAACAATACGTGTTACGCGCACTGTGAGTGTGTGGGTGTGCACCATGACCAGGTTACCGGTAATAAGGACAAGTTTAATTCCAACCGTTTACATTTAGAGTCAGTCAATTCGTGCACTTCTGGCGAGAATCTATATGATACTGCTTCGTATAAGTTGTATAAGTTGTCATCTTAAACAGTTATCCTCGTATTATGCGTCATTAGTGAGAGCGCCCTATGCGTGTTAGAAACGAACCTGTTAATGATATCAGAGGCAGACAATTTTTTATGCGGTCACACCGCATAAACCCGTTTGAAACCCACAACGTGGATGTTCGTAATGTTTTATACAAAACTATAGTACAGTTTGGGATGATGATTGATGGAGTGTAGGTGATTTGTCAATATATAATAGTTAGTTTCAATATTAGTTTTAGCATTTCGAGAGATTATTGTGTTATAATTATATACTTTATACATGTGTGTATTTATGTATGCAAATTTATTAATACATATAATTATTGTTGTTGTAATTATGATTATTCCAGGAAAAATTATTGTTATGACTGCAATCATATAAAAGTGTGTATACATTCACGATGGTCGGAATATCATGAGGATTTTTCTGAACGAAATATTAATTATTGTCGTCGCAATAATGTGTATATTACATTTTTGAGCATAAATTAATAGTTGGGACTGTTATGAGTATTGTGCTATGATTACAGGATCCGATTTAAATATTCCAAAAATTATGGCAGTGTAAGCAGTTAAACACGCCATAACGTTGTTATTGTGCAAACATTTGTATTGTCTGCGATTATTATTCCAACCATATTTAAATATTATTTTATGAAAAGGAGAAATTTGTTTGTTAATGTATTTAAGTGTTTTGTACAAATAAAAAACATTATTTTTGTTTCTATAAACAATTGTTTATTCTTTTTTTCTATGAATTTATAGTTTATATATGTTTAAATTACAATTTAAAGCCAGTTTTAAAAATATGAAGATAATGGAAGAAAAACTATTATTGTTTTGAGAATTTCACACTAAAACAAAGGCTAAGATTAAATTTGAGTTTGTCATACAAGTATAACATTACACTTATTATACTCAGAAGTTAGCAGCGAAGTAATCTATATGAAAATAAAAGTTTTATATTTTATAAAAATATTCAGATTTAAACAATTTAAAATATTTTTAATAAGTTTGATATTATATAAAAAAAATTATTCCAAAATGATATTATATATTTCAGTGAGATCAAAATTTTGGGCGATAAATAATACAACCATATTGAAAAGTAACAAATCAAAATTTATTGTTAAAGATTTATCGGTTTTTTTGGTAATAAAAATAATATTTTTTGTATTAATATCAAACATAGGATGATATCTATATATGTGAGCAGAAAAAGATGAATATTTAATTATTTTTTCTATACTTGCCTATTCGGTTATTATTTTTTGGTTATGATGATTCATTATGATAAATGTTTTGGAATGCATAATATTGCATAGGTTCGTAGGATATATTATTTAGTGCTACTACGATAATATTTCAAAACAAAAGTTTGGTCGTTTCGGGCTCTTAATCACATGTTTGTAAATATGTACCCTCGTCCCTGTTTTTATGTGTGGTACGACATATTTTTTGAAGTACTAAAAAAAGTGTGTTGTTAGTGTCCACTTCTAATTAGATATGACATAAAATTTTTGATCGTTCAAAATATTAATATTTTTATTATTTTAATAATTTATAATGGAATTTCCGTGCATGGTCATCACTAAGTATACATATATATATATATATATTATAACTAACATTATCAATTAAATAAAAACCCGAATATATATGTTTATTGTTTAAAAGTGCCTATACTACGATCGATTTAAATACCTTAATAGTATTACCTATAAATATTTAAAATTATAATTAATTCAGTGTTTATATGCACATAATTTTCTGTTTTATCGGTTATTATGATAAATATATTTTAATCTATGAATTATGATCATAAGATTAAAAAAATTTTAGTGAAAATGTATAAAGAAATTTTAAGTTCCCCTCAATGTTATGTAAAAATGTATAACAAAACATCATCAACATTTTCTATGAAGATAATGAAGTCAAGAATAATGATGTGTACAAACTTTTTTTATTTTTTCGTTAATTATCTACATTTAATATTTAAATCAAAAGTTTTATTTTATTAAAAAAAAAAAAAATTAATTAAATTCCACAACAAGTAGGTAGATACTTAATATTTCCAAATTATATCCAACTACACTAAAATGTAAAAAACAGTTTTATAACTCATAAATTAAAAATATTATATTCTCACCACCCGGGAGATAAACTTGCGTTATTATCCAATATTCAAAATTTCAGAATCCTGGTTCAATGAAAATTTTTTAAAAATATATGATACCAAGTGAATATTAAAAAAAAAGAAACAATTACTATAGATTTCAGTGATATTTCTTCCTCTTATAAATATAATACTATTGATTTCCAAAATGTGTGATTTGAAAATATGTATTATAAATATTCAAATATTATGTGTATAATTTGAAAATTTGGGCGATTCTCTGCAGATTACCCCATATCGTGTACCATAATATATTATATACTATTATACTGGATTAAATAATATCATATTTGAATACTGTTTATAAATTTGTTCATTTTATAAGAACTCAATCCATCAAAAAATTAGACTATTTTATAATATTTATGTATAAAATAAGCTATATATATTTAACAGGCGAATAATGTTTAATATTACAACAATTTGGCATTTGAATCTCACTAGTCAAACATACCAACGGATTTGGCCACTAGATTTCCAATAAAGGAAGGAAAACTCGTTTAACCAACTTAAACTTACCTCGGTCCTCTATAATTAATTTTAACTGTTTACATATGGGTCATACATTGTCACCCGATCACGCTTACAAACTTAGTCTAAATGATTTCCCAATATGTAATTTACATGTCAATGAAAGTATCTGTGATCTCTTGCAAATATTTATTCCTAGTCTTGTATTATACTCTAAACGCTAAATTTTCTAAACCTTCAATGTTCCTTTCAAACTTTTTTACGTTCTTAGCACTAATTCCAAATCCATCATAAAAACCATAGTAAATTGCTTTTATTTTGGAATCTGATTTGTTATATATATATATATATATATTTATTTATTTTGTGTTGTTTTCTATAATTCTTTAATTTGTTAAGATATCATAGTCATACCATTAAATATTATGGGTGGAAAATATTGAGTTTCAGATGGTAAAAACAAGTTGTTCGATTGAACCCGTTTAAGCATTTTTTTCACACATGATATTCGGAAATAACTCATTGATACCCATTATAGTTGTGTGGTATATAAACGAAAGCGGATGCAATGCCTGTTTGAATAATTTGTAATCCAAGTATGCATATACTTTTCCAGTCACAAAGGTTTTATTGAATTTTTATGAACCGAAATAGAAATGAAACGGAACATATAAATATATACAAATAAGATCATTGTCGGTTGGCAGTATGATATACAGTGAACCAAAAGAGCTTTCAAATTGTATTTCTATACGTAGGTATAATAGGTTTTGTACGCATTACGCGTGTGCCGTGTGCGTAAGTATTTGAATATCACGCATACTAGATACGTCATCAGCCCACCCACTGGTGTCGATGTTAATCATTTCACGGATGGAATACACACGTACCACAAACACGTATAATGCGCCAAAATCCGGACGAGTTGACGGTACATGGCTAATATTCCTTAGATATTATTTACGTTTGCGAACTGATATTAATGTATCAAAATGTACCATTTTTATACAATATTCATGTACCGCTATAAACATCATCACGGTTGCGGTGTTAACACGTTTGACCGTGTGAGCATCACCTGTGTGCTACCATGTAAAATGCATACTTGTAATGTTTTCATCGGAATCCAGAATGAACTTATACGCACTACACTATTTAGGTGTGTAGTCTTGCAATGTCCGCACTTGGGAATCCTGTTGGTTACCTGTCGATAAAACCCTTTTGCTTTAAACAGTGATTGTAATCAAAGACGGGTTTTTTGGAAACGTTGTGATTACCACAAAAGAAATATCAGTAACGATCCAGTGGATAAAAAAAAAAAAAAACCATTAAAAACCTTTTTTGATCAGCATATACTATTACGAGTACGACATTACACAGTCGTCCATTATCTTTTATAATCATTGCTATAAATATATTATTGCTCAGGATCTTTTTACATCATTAAATACATAATAACATTACATGATTTTACATTTCGCATGTCTATTCTTAAAATATTTTTTTATGTTTTTTTAATTTCTAAATCATTTTTTTATATTGTTAGAATAAAAAAAATTAAGTTGTACTTTTGTTAGTATTTATATTAATATATTTTAATATTTTTACTACAAAACTACTGTATGTGGTATTTAAGACTATACCTACATAAAATGGTATACATTTAATAAACATGATCCTTAAATGCCATATTTTAAATTCAATTGAATAAAAATGTTTATTACGTACAGCAAAATATTCTATACAATATGGATGATATTACAAATTAATCATCATAATATGTGTTAGAGACGTCTTTAATTTTGTTAATTTTAATGGGTTATTTTTTTTTTTTTACTTATTTATTGAGCAGACACATCGTAGTTTCTTGTTAATTCTGTTGATCATAGACACATTGCTTACCTGTAAATGAAATACAAATAAATTAATATCACCATGCAAATACATTATTGTTTATTTATTATATCAGAATATTATTTACTCTACCACCATAGTACACTATTTATTAACAACACAAGTACTGAATTTTATAGTCATAATATAATGGCAAGTCAAGAGGGTGTTTTTTTCAAAATTAATATTTTTTTCAAAATCATAACTTTTACTGTCTTTTTTTATAATGACATTTCATAATAAAATACTACTCTCCGTTCCTTATGTATCTGTTTTTCCTGTTTAATGTATATTTTATTACTGAATATACTTTATGTAGTTATTTTCATTGCAGTATGAAATATCTAATAATAATTTTCCAACGGATAATGCAATGTTTTCCGTAGAAACACAAAATGATAATATAATAGTTCACACGATCCTGCATTGTTATTGTCATAATATATTATAGCATGTGTTTTAACTAAATTAATAAGTCCTATTTCTTTTTTTGGTTATTGAATTTCATTTAATTGATTTGAAGCGGTAAAATATATTTTTTATTGCGTGATTTGTAGCCTGGCCGTTAAGTACATTATTTTTAATACGTTTTTGTTTTTTACCACTCAGAACTCAGGCGCAAGTTACGTCACGTTACGTATGTATAAACAATAAACATTTTCCAATAACGATGCTGCAATAAACCCGCATGTCGGCCAAGCACAAAATAAGGTTAATCACAATATTTATCGTAAGTCTATAATAATAATATGGTCATCCAACATTGCACCGTAGTATTACGCTTATAGTAACACAACGGCGGTACTTAGGGTTCAGTGTTGTTCCCTTGAAATTGAATGGCCATGGAATGTATCGTCGTTAAAGAGTGAGGTACATGAACTTATTGCAGCTCTATTGGATCAGAAGTATCCAATTTTCGAGGATCACGTTATGGAATTCGCAAAAGGTAAAAACAACCTTCTTATATAAGCCGTAATAACGGTCAATAAAATTTTATAGCGCGTCTGCATAACAAAAAAAAATAAATAAATAAATAATAAAAAAATATCCTACAAAATCATTTGTTTGTTTATCCGTACAGGAAATACACTCGATAGTGACGTGAAAAACTTTGAATGACACGCGAGGTCATTCAATTATCACGAATTTACAAAATAACTGCGATTTAAGTGAACGTATTATAATAAAAACCATCATCACATGTTAGTACCTATGTTACTAGCGATATGTAGAACCAGAAATATGTAACAAACGTGAAATCGAACTATAATCAACATTATATTATAATTCTAGCATCTTATATAACACGGTTAGCCAAATTGTGGCTTGCGAGCCGCATGCGGCTCTCATCATGATCGTATGCGGCTCGCGGTCTTATTTACAAAAACCAAAATTTTGATTTTTTTTTCTGTATGAAAAAGTACAGCTCTTCCCATTTTAATTTTAATTCCCGTTTTTCTTCTTCATATTTAAGTTTAACCGTTATTTTAGAAATTGACATCGTAACTAACTTCCACAATAGGTATAGGTAAAATGTTACAAATATTTTACAAATTAAGGTGTTTACAACAGGACTATTTAATACAGATTATTTTAACAATGATATATGAAATATTATAATTTCATATTTCGTAATTTAATATGTTTGTCGTATGTCAGCTATCTTTATTACTTTTGTGGTATAAAAGAACAGATTAGATAATTTGGCTCTTGATATAATTGCATTAATACATGTGGCTCGCGTACATAGTCATGTTGGCCACTCCTGTTATATAATGTAGGTATATGTACTCGAAATTCTGAAATTTTGATCAAAATGCATTATGATGAAAGCCAAGTGCCATCTTTAAAGCATTTTCATAAACAATAAAAATGCATAACCCCATTTTGGGTCCTGCACATGTTTTTGATTTTATTCATCTTTTAACAATTATTTTTTAGCCAATTAGTGTAGACATAGATCTAAATACATCAAACTTAATAATATTATAAAATTTATTTATCGGATACCATTAAAAATATTGTTAAAATAAAATATCACCGCAGTTGTTGTTGTTTTGTCTTGAAATTGTATGTTTGATTATCGTAAAAAATGTCTATATTATTTCATATGGTCGATAATAGTTTTAAAAAATAAAACACGTTAAAATTATAAATAAAAAAAAAAAATAATAATAAATACATTTGAGGCATCTATACTTCCGTGGACGACTTTGTAAAAATTAATTCAATTTAACGAATGTTGACAGAAGAAAACCGAAATCTGTGTCCAGTTTAAACAGTGGTCTTAAAGAATCAGTAAATAATAAACGTCAAAAAAGTTAAGATGTTTTGGTCAACGTTCACACGATGTTTTTATGTCTGCTGTTAACTCTGGTCTGGCGCGCGCTTTGTTATTTTTCCTTTTTGTTTTCATTTCTCTAGCCACACCCCAGATCATAATCCCGTCCGATGTAAAAACTTGTTAAGAAGAGAGTTGCATGAAACCGCCCTACCGTCAGATTTATCCTCTCTCGCATTCACCGTCCTCTCCGGAACTCCTCCCCACTATTCCACACTCTATCTCTCTTTCTCCTCGTATGTTTATATATATATTATATTTCGCTACTGCTGTAACATTTGGCAAGAAAATACTATATACGACGGCGTAGATTACGTTTTAATATTATCACATCCATCTAGCGAGTTTGTCCTCAGGCTTCGTATTTTTATTCTCCTATTTTTTTTCCTCCCTTTACACTTTCCCTTACTACTCTCTTTTCTTCATCTTCGACCGTTCTACGCGTAACTCCAACCTCGCGTGTTACTCCCGTCATAGATATCGCGATAACAGAGATTTACAATAAAAAGCAATTTTTTTCCTTACGCCACTAAAGTCAAGCAGATTTAGATTTTAATTTTAGCCCTTCTATATATATATATTTATATATTACTCTGTTATGGCATATGAATTTTTACCAAAATTTATTTTATCCATCTATTTATGCAGCTATTTCTGACTCCCCCGCGAACACTATAATTATACACTGTTTGTTAATCACAGTGATTGTTCTTTTACAAAGAACGCTGTGACCTGCTCTTAATATGCATACACTGTTGTAACAAGGTACGTTACACAGATGTAGTTATTTTATTTTTAATGAAACACTTGGACGGTATAACTCAAAGTTAAATACTCTCATAGCGCAAACAAAGTCGTCTATTTCAAGCTGTCAAATTAATTAATTTTAAACCATTAATTCTCTAATTAAATCACAAACTTCTGATATATATTGTAATCATCGGTGTAATACTATTTAAATACAACTCAAAAAAAATTAAAAAAAACCATAGGAAACATTCTTGTAATATATCAATAATACATATTATATTATTACAATGTATTCTATCAAAAATTTTAAATACTTTACAAAAATCACTACGTTTTTATGAGAGTACGTAACTTATTATATTTTTTTATTTCTTTACAAGTTTTAAGTTTCTGTTTAATATTACTTTAAGAAATTCGATGTATCATAAATATATTCTTGTATGGCTCCAACATTTTGAAGAGATATCCAATTATTCATTTAATATATTGACAAATACATATAGTATGACGTTTTAACTTATAGAACTAAACTGTAAACTTAATAAAAACGTATCTTTTACTTACAAATCGTTTTAATTTTTGCTTATATTACATTACTCAAATACAGTATAATTATTATATTATTAATTTAGTTCGGCCGTAGCGTTCATCATAAACATACGCACGCTGCATCGTATATCGTATACACTCAGTTATCGCCACGCGTGCTTATTAGTAATATATACGGTCATTATTAACTATCATTTTCTATAGTATATAATATTACAATAACAATATTTATGATGAAAAACGTACAAATAGCCGGTCCCGTTTTACCATGTACACTAAAAACCAAAAAAAAGGAAATTCGTCAACCTCGTCAACTTCGCCAAGCCAAGACAAAAAATCCAAAGTCTATGTTTCACCAAATCACTATGCCCTACCCTCCATTGATGACACCAACGACATAGCGTCTACTATACCTTTAACCAACCTCAAGGATGATTCTGCGAACCAGCCTCACACTGAACGAGACTTGGGGCCTCCAGAGCCACCTATCTATATCAAGAATATTGCTAACTATTCCGCTTTCAATAAACTCCTGACAAACATCTACTCAAATGGCTTTACCTGTAGGTTAACGTCGGTATACCTCATCGTGCAACCAACAACTCACCTAAACTTTAATAAAATCATAGACCACTTACACGAAAGTAATGCTAGTTTTCATTCATACACCTTCCGTCACCTTCGCACATACAGAGTCATTATCAGAAACCTGTACTTTTCTACCTTAAGTAGGGACATTGTCAGTGCCTTGACTGAATTGGGACGCTCAGCCAAACACATAATATACAACGTCAAAAATAAAAACAAATGTCCTCTACCTTTATTCTTTGAGGATATTTTAAAGCATGACAATAATAAAAAAATCTTAGACATCAAGTTTCTACTCAATACTAAGGTATTGATTGAGAAACGATACAAAAAGAAATGTAACCCACCACAATGTCACAACTGTCAATCCTATGGACACATGCGAAATAACTGCAGTCATGAACATAAATGCGTTAAATGTGGTGAAAACCACCTCACAATAGAATGTTCTAAAGACCAACATAGTCCCACCAAATGTGTGCATTGAACTAAGGACCATACTGCCAACTTCAAAGGATTGTCAGTCTAAAAAGCTGCCTTCAAAAAAAACCGTCCATCCAGCCAAGGGCTCTGATTCTAATAACTATCAAAACAACCAAATATTACGCTGAAGCCACCAAAACTCATCAAAACCTACACACGGAACTCAAAATCACCGACGCTCTCTCAAGTTTTATATCAATTTTAAACTCACTAATTAGTCCTCTTATCTCCTTTCTTTCATCGGTCCTAAATGCACTCACAGCTAATAGCACTCCATAATCTTATCATCCAGACAATCCATATTAAAATTTATTAACTTATATAATATCTTATCTCATTTCCTTTTCTCATTATATTATTTAAAAATACCCATACCTAATAAATTACCATTCGACTCAACTAACACAACATTATATTTTGTAAAATTGTACAATGTCTATACTTGTAATAGTATCTTGTATGCTGACACATTTTAATATATTAAATAAAAAATAAAATAAAATAATATTATTAATTTAAAATTACTAACCACTATATTATATGGTGTATGATTATCGGATGTGGAAATAATAAAATAATATTTCATTACGTGCATTAAATATTATTTATTATGCAATAGCCAATGACGTTAACTGATTATAATTTAGTGTTTAAATTGAGATAAATAATAATGATAATAATTAATGGATGCACTGTATACGTAGTACGAAGCTTTCAGAGTTGATGGTATAATTTAAACGTGCGTCCGAGACTGAAAATATTATCACATTTAAAGGAGACTATCAAATATGAATGCAAATGTGTATACTTTGTGGGACGACGAGAAAATCCGATTTAAAGCCAAGGGTAAAAGAAGTTTTAAAGGCAAAAACCCCTTTTAGCTACTATTGCGTACGAGGCAAGCAGGAAATTTATTGAACAACGAGATAATGTAAGGTGGAACTTCCGCCGAAGGAGACGCAAGTTCCAATTATCGTGTACGGTCTGAGGTGTTCCGCTTTTGTTAGGTTCTCCAATATCTGCTTTTTATGTACGTACGAGACCGGAAAAAGGGACGCTTTTGGGATGAATGTTATATTATATCCATATAAATAGATAAATTTGTACGTACATTTACCGCATATATAGATATTTCGTTTCTACACTTTTTCTTTGGCTATAAATAACCTACAATACAAAAATACGAATCATTGGCTTGGGAATATTTCGAACTATATATCGAATATATCATGTGGTACAACCAATTGATCGAGTCACTACACGGACAACTTATATATAAGAACGTGAAATGTCCATGGATTATGTACCAGTGATGCTAACGGCGTGATTGTTCGAACAATTTGACCACGTCTTATTAATTTAATGTATAAATCCCAATGTATGCTAAAATGAAAAAGTCACTGAAAATATTATATTTTTATCAAAATCTAAAATAATTAATATAATACAATTGAAAAGTAAATTTGTATGTAATATTTGAAAATAAAATGTCAGTTTGTGCAAAACCATGTGGTCCTCAACGTCAGACGTTCTATACGTTTATACTCTGGGCCCTCGTACAGCTCTAAGTCTAAGGATATTACAAATACCATACAATTTAAACAAAATATTAGTACGCATTATGATCTAATTAAAAAAAAAAATGTGCATGTTCCGAGTACGTGCGGATGATGTGAAACTTCTTTCAGTCTTTTAACCGATAGAATATTAGGCTTATATTGGAATAAAATAACAAAAAATAAGTTGTTTCTTCCGTCCGGTATAATACTTGCAACAGCGTGGATGATATTCCATGGTATTAACCATTACGCTAATTCTACGAAATTACAGATCCCGGGAATTTATACAAAACACCATTAAAAAGATTAATGTGAAGTAAATAAATAGTTGCTCCTTTTGCACAGAAAAAAATGATGATAGACAACACAAATCAGTGGCGATTATCTTTGAAAATATAGCTATTGTTCAAATTATAAAGTATGTAAGTACACCCCACTCACTCCAAGAAATAAAAATATTTTACATTGTAATAAAAAAAAGTTTATAAATTATTTTAGGTAGTATATTATTGAATAATGGATATAAATTAAAAATCTTTAATTAATATGTCCTACAAATACATCAAAATCCCCTTATTTATATTTACCTACTTTGAAGTTGCACAAATTTAATTATTTTTGCAGTGAATAAAAAATACTTTTAGGTTAGGTTAGGTTTTAAGTCCTTAGAATATTTCTTGATATTAAATAAAAGATAGCCACCACAGACATTAACTGATTCAATAATAATTGATTAATCAATAAAAATAGTTGTCAGATGTACTTTGTGCTAATATAATATTATTTAATAATTAATAGCGTGACCAATGAATTACACTTTAAGCTACTTATACGATACGAATGATATAATTATTTTTCTACATTGGTAAACATGTTATATAGTTTGATTAGAGTAAATAGCGAATTGGGTAGTTATATTTATAATTTTTCAAGATACCATTTCATCTTTTTGAGTAAAAATAAAATGAATAAAGATATGAGTTCATTGTACAAATGAAACTGAAAGTATAATATGTTGATTAATATTTTATTATATACACTGACAAAAACTTAAAAATATTTATTTTTGATACGATTAATGTTTTTATGATAATTTCATATTTTTATGGTTTGCTGTTAATATAACAATGAAATATAAAATTATTATATAATTTTATGCTATAAACTAATATAATAAGCAGTATAATTTCATAAAAAACAGTGTGACGACCATTACTAATACCTCGTAAAAAAACTAAACTTTAATTGTATTTTCAAAGAATATTAACTAAATTACGACCGAAAAAAATTAAAAGTTAACTGAATAGGTATTAACACCAAACGAGTTTGTAGACATTAAAAATAAAAGTTCCATATGGACTATATCTAACACAATAATATTCCGTTTTCGTAGGCTGTGTCGATTTTCTCAGATGATTTAACTAAATGTTGTTTAGTAATAATATAATTCAGAAGAATCTCGATTATCCAAATCAATTGGGATCACACAGGATTTAAATTCGCCAAATTTCGGATACTGGAATGTTTTTTTCTATAAACTATATACATAAAATGTATATTGATATTATATATGAATTATACTAATTATACTATGAATTTAATAAGTACATAGAACAAAAAACATACACATGTATATATATATTACCTAATATATTATTCTGATTATAAATTTCGGCAATTATTAAATTTGAGTATCAGTCGCATGTATACCTACAACCACTACAGCACGTATTGATTATATTAACGTTTTGATACGCTAATCATGATTCGAACAATAGATGGTTTGAATAATGGAGAATCGGGTAATCGATATTCTATATTCTATTATATAAACATTAAAATATTCATATTATGCGTGTTCAGATTTTAGTCAAATAATGTTATATTTAGCAAACATTTCGAAATATTTTATAACAGTATGGCGCAGTGAACTAACAACACGAGAGTATTGCAATAAAAATAAAAATATCCGTTATAATACAGTGACAATGAATTTACGATCGTCTTTGATTTAATGATTTTTTTTTTTTGCCAATTTTCTTATAATTGTATTTTATTTTATTGTTTTGAATTAACAGTTTCTGCGTCGTATGTTTCAATAATACATTTTATATTTAATTTTAATTATAATTGAGATTAGTTTACAGAAGAGTTGTTTTAATCGATATTATAATATTATAGGGATACCTAACGAGATTACAAAATTAAACACGATTTATATAAATATTTCGGTCTTGTAAACCGTGCCGTTAGCAGCGATGACGTAATGGGACCATCGGATGCGTGAATATTTATATTTGAAATTTTCCGTAATAAACAAGTTCTGCGTTAAGTGAACAATATTAAAATATATAACACATATAAGACTAATTGAATTTGACAGTTTTCTAACGGAACCATACTCCATACTCCACTGAGTGGATCGATTGCATCGAATATTTTTAGATATCGATTTTACCAAACATTTATACATGATTATAGCATATAAATTATCCACTATCTATATTGTATAATGTTTAAAATATTTTTGGATTTTGTAAATAAATATTTATATTATTTTTAGCGAACATATACTTTCGGCAATTTCGGCAAATTGTATTATTGACTCAACATTAAACTTGTATAAAAAATTAGTATAGTAAAATTACAAGTTATATCAAATTTATTTAATTATTAGTATGTAATAACTCTATATAATATATACTTCTAACAATTTTACGTTTTACTTTTTCGTACATGATTTTTTAATTTTTAATATTTTACGAAAATCACCAATTTCAGAATATATAATAAACATATATTATACTTATTATATGTTTAATTATTATTTATTTATTATATGTAATTTATATTATCCTTTTTATTTTATTTAGCTTTGTTCCACTGTATACCGCCACGCTGGGATATAATACTATATAGGATATAATATTTATATAAAATATTATGTTATACTAGGTATGTATGTTATGATGTTATATGTATATACATTTTCGGCGGAGTCGATACATGACATCCACTTCAGGGCTGTACGGTTAATAATGGGCACACGGTTTGAAGTTTGAAGAACACAAATATTTCAAGTAAAACAATTGTATGTGCAATACGTAGGTATAATGTTACACGGTCGTCATATATTGTACATTACGTTTTTGTGATCGTACACGGATTTCAATCGGGTTGATATTGTTCGGCTTGACGTCGATGACTGAAGGCAAATGCGTGGTAGGCGAGTTTGCGGGCGAGGGCGAGAAGGGGGTCGAGAAGGCTGAGTTCAGATAGTTTGGTCGTGACCATGAACACAGCAGGATCGAACCCGTGCTATTGTGGCACGTACAACAGCCGTGGGCGCGTGAAGCGTTATGGCAGTCGGATGTTATTTCGCGGCGCCCAAAAGTGTCCATTGCACGTGCGTCCCGGTTGACGATGGACGGGAATGCAGGGAGCAGTAACTTGCGTCGCAATTGTGCAAACAACAAACGCCACGTGCGCGGCAGCACGACGACGTATTGTTGTATTGGCTGTACGTACTTTGATTTTGTCGTTAACGTAACGGCCTTCTGCGCGCGGCGGAATATTTTTTGTTGTAATATTATATTATGATGTCGCGCGATCGTCTACAGCGCCGCGGCCGAGGAGATTTGAAGCGCGTCGACTGTTGCAGAAATTCCCCCGGTCGCGCGATACTACTGCTCTACACACGCGTACTGGTAATGATATGCGCACATATAGCGCGTGTGCAGGATTAGCCGGGGCAACGTTGGCGTGTCGGCCGCGCGGGGTTCGGGGTCGGACGCGGCGGCGAACGCAAAAGTTGTAGATTTATCATCGTATTTAATACACGCGTATTACACACGGCCTCCGCACACCGCAGTATATTGTGCGTCGCGCGTACATTATATATATATATATATATATATAATAGTATACATGTACTTATATACACACACAATATGCATGTATAAATATAGCATATTATATTATATATAATGCACGCGCGACAACGTTTTATAAATCCACCCACCCGCTGTTTTCGGGCCACATATTTTCTTCGTCGTCTCGCCGCGCTGCTGCTGTGACACCGAAAACGCACACCACGCGTGTGTAATACATACTCCGGCGGCGGTCAGGAGGTTGCAGGTTTTTCCAGACCGTTTGAATCCCTAACCCGATCAGCGGTTGCCTCCCCCCCTCTCCCCTCATCACGCTCGTGCCCCACGCGGACCGCTATCACACGTATAACAAATTTCGTCCCGCGTCGACTGCGCGAGACCCACCCGCTGCTAGTCTGCCTACCCGGTGCCGTTTTACCGCTCCTCCATCCCCTTCAGCCACCTTCACCACCGTACACTCCGTCGGTATACATACATATATTTGAACATAATATGATTATTATAAATCATTCGCCGTGTGGCTATCCGGTGACGTAGTAAATAATATTTATATATATATATATATATGTATACACACATCGCTGCCGTTCGGAGCACCTACGAACACGACAACGTAACTGCGTATAGATGTACACACTCGTAAGCATTATATGAAATATATATATATATATATATATATGTATTTATTCATATATTTCACTGTACACAACACGTGCAAGTATATGCCGTGGAATATAATATTTACGAACGTATTTATAAGTAACCCCGCGTTTCTGGATGCGACCGCATAAGACTACCGCGGTGGTCTATATACGGTATACAGTAGTCCTTCGATACACGCGTGTAGTGGTTACGTACGTGTGCACGCGAGGGAAACGAAAAACACCATAAAACAACGAGAGTGTGACATGCCGTGCGCCGCGGTCTCTATCTTTTATAATAGTAGCTGCTGCTGTGCTTCACGCCTGTACTTCAATGGAACATTATCTGTCCGTGTACGTGTGGTGTATGCGTGTGTGTGTGTGTGCAAGCACGCGTGCGTGTTCTCTTATGAATAAAACATGACGAACAGCGAGGCTCCCCTGAATAGACACGTCAACGGTAAATGACCGTGTGCCCTGCAGCGTTCTCCGCACGAACAAATGTGTTTTATTGCTTAGGAAAAAATAAAAATAAATAAATAAGACTAAAAAATATCCTGAAACTCGGTCGGCGAGGAGAGAAAATGCATGATTTGTGTCGTCGACGTGCAGGGTATAGCTGCGGGAGTCATCCGATCAAAAACACGGTGATAAAAACAACCGTGCCCCGCTGTCGACAAGTGCACGCAATTTTACCGATCCGCAGTATTCCCAATAAAGTTTCTCACCAATAATAACATCATTTTTTCTCCGGAGGTACGAAAGCGCACTGCACAATCAATAATATTCCAAAGGTTTCGTTTCGTTCTTCTTTTCTTACATTATATTACAATAATATTTTCACCCATCGGATCGGATCCTCTACACAAACGTCGTGGTTTTATTTACATGCGCACTATTTCGATCGAATGCCGTAGTACTATGTATGATACCTACGTGTAATATGCGTGGAAGGACCTGAACGCCGAGACTAATGATTACGGTGAGGCACTACTATTTCATGACAATCAATCATGGCAATTAACATTTATTTTTATTATGTACGTCAATATAATACAAATCTACACAATGCGTGTATACAGCTGTTGAATAAATTATTTATACGGTGATAATCGTACATTACGTGGTGATTAATCTTTTATTTTTTTTTTCGGTTTTGTTAATGGCACCGACAATTTATATAGGTAGCAACGGACGGTATAAAGTTGGTATTAAAATTTAAATAATATCTTAACAAGTGGTTTGAACACAAATATTGAAACACGAGGCACTTTTGGTAGATCGATATGATATAATATACATTATAATACTGTATTTGTTCATCAAGTAAAATCGTGCCCTACTTTCCATGCAGTTTTATTTTCCCTTTAAACACCACTATATGTGAGATTGTTGAGCGCATTTCGTTATAGTACAGTAGGCAATTTCATAAAGTTCAGTAACTTCACTACTAATACTAGTATAGTTGTAATATCATGGTGGTTATACTATATGCTGTTTGCTCGCATCAAAATGGTTTTAATTT
This sequence comes from Chaitophorus viminalis, assembly GCA_025469195.1. Taxonomy (NCBI): domain Eukaryota; kingdom Metazoa; phylum Arthropoda; class Insecta; order Hemiptera; family Aphididae; genus Chaitophorus; species Chaitophorus viminalis. The sequence continues at coordinate 89,103 of JAIPRK010000349.1, read as the reverse complement.
TTTTTTTTTTTTTTAATCATCCAGTGAATTATTGGCTCCCGACCTCCGGATTAAGTACGAGGATCATTTCACAAAGTTTAGTCAATTACTGCGTATCAAAACGGTGATCGCGTGTTAAAGTTTATAATATGCCGTTACCATACGGTGTTACGCAAATGTAATTTGATATACTCTACGAGGGCGTATCGAATATCAACGGTATCGTGTAACGTTCTATAGGAACGAGTTAATATACATTATTGGTACTATAAATACGTAGAAAAATGTTTGTTTTTATAAATTTACAGTCAATTTACCGGATAAGTGCGTCCGTTTAATAAACACGCGCCAACGATAATTAATTTTTTTCCAAATTAAATTCCTGCAAAGGTTCGAACACGCAAGTGTTCGTAAGTCGTCTGTACGAAAAGCAATGTGTAAGAAAGATCATATATACTCGAAAAAAATACATAAAAATAAAAGTGCGTATTTCGTAATACATCGTAATATTTTTATCACGTTTTCGTTGTTATTTATCCTTATTAACACATACTCATAATTATTTACAATTAACGTGTCATTTCCGTGTTTTAAATTTATTTATAATATATTGTTCGTGTAAAAAAAAAAAAAAAAACAAAAATTGTTGATAATTAAAATAGTAAAAATAAAAAAAAAAGTATCGTTATAATATTATACTGAAGATGGTGTACTGACTGGGCACGTTGGGTTAATGCAGATGTGCGTATAACCGATGGTCAAAAATACGTTTACAACATTTTGTACGTAAATGTTATCAGTACATCTTAAAATTAATAAATATTTAATATAAATTAAACTATAATAATACATGTACCTAAAATATCTTATCTGCTAATTAATTGGTAAGTATTTACAATGAACATATTATTAAACATGTACAGCAATAAAATAAAATATACATTTTATTATATTAATGCGATTATGTTCATTTATTTTAACATACAATTTCTACCTTTTTTTCTAAGGAAAATTCATCTATTAAACACCATATCCTTTCGTACACATGACTTTTGAACACTTGACATTCGAACACATGATTTTCAAACACGTGATACGTTACCAAAATTCCTTGCGCAGCATCGTACGGTACTTCTCGGTTTCATATATTATTTGTATGGCGAACACGCACGGTTCACGCATGGAACTAATATAAACATCGACATCCCAAGTCTCATAGCTGTAGTTGTATGTAAATATTATGTGCGATCTATACAATCATGTCCCTCCTTGTATATTAAAGTAAATTATAATACACATTTTCAGTAGCTTTCTATGCGAGTTTCGTACCAATTTTTTTCAATCAAATTCGATAAAAAAAAAAAAAAATAAATAAATAAATAAATAAGATCGAAAAATTTATCCAATTAAGTTTATTTATATATCAGAAAATATACTTAGATAATCTTAGATGACTATTATTTCAAACGCATAATATAGGAATAATAATGCATTAAACCATAATTATTTATATTTTACAACCTTTGGCCACAATTGTTTGATGATTTTAATAAATCACTTTAGTTCAATTGATTATGAAAATTGTGATTTATGGTACCAGAAAATAATAACCGTATGAAATCGCGTTGTATAGCATAAAAAACTATCAAATATATTTATGAGTCGTATCAAATATAAAATTATTATACGCTTGGCATAAGTTTTTGACTTAAAGCCAGAAATAAAACAATCCGAGGCATGTAACAAATAAATGTAGATGATTTCTTCAGTATCGTTCAATGTGTGAGTTAAGTTTAAACTGTCTAGAAAATATGGAAAAGTTATTTGAAAACTTCAAAAAGTTTTAAAAATACATTGTTTTTGTTCGGAATTTGCTTTTTTAATAAAACTTAACTTTGAGTAAAAGTGTATAATTAAGATATGAGAAGCTTTTTAAAACTTAAATAGTAATCAAAACTGTAGAAAATCTAACAAGATGATTTCTGATTTACGCTTCTGAGTATTTAAAAACCAGTCAAGCTACTTTTTAATAAATAAAAATAGTAGATTGCTTCAAGTTCATAGTATAATATTGTTTGCGTATTGTTATGATATAATTTATTAAAATAAAATTGGGTCTTGAAATATATTTGACATTCGTAAAATAGAATTACTTTGATATAATTAAGTATTAAAAAAAAACTATCTACAACTACGTTTATTATTAAAAAATATTTCCCATGCAGATTCCAAAAAGAAAATATGTTCAACTACTGCAGTTTTTATACAATCCGTTAATTTGGCATACATTTAAAAGCAACAATATCGTTTCGGTTTTTGCTATAATATGAATAAGTTTGATTTTCCACAACACAAAACAACTATTTATATCTTACTTAAAAATTCCCTCTCTCCTCACCAATTGATTTGATTGATTTGATTCATAAATAATATATCAACGATTTATTTGCAATTCACGGAAAATTGGGGAGAACCAGTTTTAAGAAAATTTAACGGAGAACGGCTGGTGTGCTTAATTAAATAAATGACTCAATCGGACAGGAAATAACCCGCGGAGTAAAGTACTTATACATTTTTCACGATGAAAACGTGGAGGGACAGAAAAAGAGAGGGAAAAATAGATAAAGAAAGAATAAACGGGCAAGGTAGGACGAACGAAACTCGATTAATGTCACCCATTACGACGAGCCACCAATGAAATGGTCCAAAACGAGAAATCGTGTGCTGTCAGTACGACTTTTTGGCATGGTGTATATTTATTCCATTAATGGATTTTTTCTATGCTACAAAGAAAAAATTACTTGATGGACGAAGTTGCAATTAAAAATGCGTTTAATTTTTAATGCGTTTTCCATCCAACGAAATTAATTTAATCCTACTCGAATTAGTTTTGAATTCGGAATACGAAATTGTTTTTTCATCAAAACCATAACAATAATAGTAATTAATAATAGTAATAAAATAATAACAGTTTTTTTTTTTATTATTGTTATTATTATTTATAAGCCGGTTGGTCGAGTCCGAGAATAAAAACCAAGATTGAATACAATAGTAATAATATTATTATTATAATACATTATTATATACATGACACGGCGCTCCGTAGTCGCAATATCACTACACCGATGTCGCGGGGACGATGATTTTGAGTATCGCCCGTGCTTCTTCGTCATTTACCACGACCAACGGATTATCTGCTATATTTGTATTACAATGATATTGTCGTTGTATTACGCGTTTGGTTTTTACTCATAATATTATCATTACTTATTATATCGTAGTTATTAACACAATTTAGTACGTTTAATATTATCATCACGATTCCGATAGTATAAAATAATATTTCCCAAGACCAATCGTGATAAAATAAAATACAATACAAATGTACAAGTAACGCTTAAAATATTAACTTGTATTAATTTTCTGTAATAATTATGCAATATAATAATAATAATTAGAAATATCAAAAAGGAATATTTCGATTTATCTCTTTGTTTTTATTGGGTGTACCAGGAAGAAAGCACAATGCGTAATATTATATTTATATCATTTGTACGGGGGAAATTAAATCCGTGAATAAAAATATTTATCATTTCAAACCAATTATTATTTAATTTTTTTTGATTTAAAATGTTATTAATTGAAATTTATTTGCATTTAAAATGCATGCAGCATAGACAATGATAGATAACATTATAATAATATACAAATTATAGGTAAAATAACATAGGAGGAAGGCCGCTATTGAACGTTACATCTCCCTGTGACTAGAGAAAGTGGATTATTTTTCATCTTGGCTACAACCCGTGATTCTAGATTTCTTAGTCACATCCAAACCACATGCAGATAATATTGTATTACGTATGGAAACATTTATGTTATTATTATCTTAACGAATAATAATTGGATTGAATTATCATCGTTACATGTATGTAGGTATACCCTGTTGGTCTACAAACTAAATTTTACGTTACTGCATTAATATAATGAATTAAATAATAGACACACACATACACACACACACACATACACACACAACAAGGGTGGATCATAAAACGTAATGCATATAATTATTATCGATTCCGATAACCGACAGTTTGATTTCATCGTGGACTCGATCGAGTGGATTCGGTCCGTTGAAAATAAATTGTAGTCCAAGCGTTTTCACGACACTGCGTAATAAATATGCAGGACTTGGCGTTTTTCCCGACTACAGTAAAACTCCCTATTATGATAAAATAATAATAATAATAAAAACAATAACAATTAACTATTATCATCGTCATCCAGGTTGCGGTCGCGCCTGTCGTTGTCCTCGCGCGAATTGTTACCGAACGACTATATTATTATGTATACGGTATCTTCTTCTTCTTCTTCTTTCTTCTGTATATATAAAACAGTAAGCTGATTGACTGATCTATCAATGCATAGATCAAACCATTGGACAAATAGGACTGAAATTTGGCATACAGTTAGTTATTATGCAGAGGCATCCACTAAGAAAGGATTTTTTGAAATTTTGATTTTAAAGGGTTGAAATCAGCAAAAATATCTTTATATATATATATATATATATATATATATATATATAAATGAATCCCTATTTCTTTTTATCATGGCATAGCGTGTGAACGGCTAGACCGATTTTGCTAATTCTTTTTTTGTGGTCTTCGTAATTTTTAGAAGAAGATTCTTGTGAAAGAAAAAATCAAGAAAGTTGCACGGGTTTCACTAATTTAAGTTATAATAGTGGTTGATATGTTGGTCGTCGTCATAGCGACTCAAAACTTTTATCGGATAATGTATATTATCCGTTATCAAAAAATAAACAAAACAATTTTTCCTGGGTAACCGATAATGAAAAAAAAATATACCAAAGTATTACCTTACAAAGTAGGTACCTGGATAACCAAACATAACTAGGCTTTATAAGATATAAGATAGTATTTTATTAAAAACTATGACCTGACCAATACTGCCCCGTATGAAATTAAGTATACATTAGCTACAGCTAAAATCATTTGGTCGATTCATTTGATACTTTAATATAATAATATTTTAGGAAATTGAATATACATTGACTATATATTAGTGTACTATGAAACAATGTTCGAAAATATTATTTATAATGGTTGAAATCCAATCATTTCAAAATTGATGCAAATTTTCATTACTTTATCACTACGAAGACCTACTTAAGAAATGCAATAGGTCTAAATAGACTAAATGGTCTAGTTTTATTAAATATTCACAAGAATATAAAAAAATAAACCTTAAGCTTAATAATAATAATAATTAATTAATTTATATAAAATATTTTTTTAAACAATCTTACTTAAATTGTATTTAAATAGATTAAAAATAATATTTAATCTTGTCAGATAACAACACTACATACATTTATTATACTTAAAGCCGGCAAGGACGGGTAATTCAGCTAGTATAATATAATGTCATAATTTACTAGGAATCGTCATAATATTGTTAATATTAACGGCGTATGCATCTCATTTGTCACTCGTCATGTACAAGGTACACGTACGTCTGTTATCGTTATCACGTTTCCCTATGCGATCGTTGGACGTGTCAAAAACTAATTATAATTATTATTATTATTACTAGGTATCGCGCAAAGGAGCTTTTAATTGTTTTTCGTCGGCCGCACATCCCATTAACAATTTTTCACGACGACCGTGTTGGTAGGACTTGATGACGGTCAATGTCGACAAGATCTATAAATCCGGAAATTTCCTTTGTATGGCAGGAGATTGTTCCAATCCGGAATTCCTCGATCGAGTCGGATATTATCGAATGGAAATCACTGATTTTCATGACACGTCATCGATATACTATCATCAAAATTTGTGTAATGCACTAACCGATTTCGTGCGTTATTTTTATTTTTATATTTTCTTTTCTTTTTTCTTTTTGCCCTTCAAACGCGAGGTTCGCTAGACGGTTTCTTTGATGATTCAATGCGTGGTGCAAACGCGTGCGCACAGTGCAGTTTCCTGACCGGGTGCAACGGAGCGGATAAATTGGAATTCCGTTTTTATTTTCACGCGTGTACAATTTTTATTGCGAATATAATGGAATATCTGCAGCATCCGTACGCGTTGCTCGCAGTAGAATTTGTTTTTGTTCCCATTCCTCCACCAGGACCGAAGCTCACAACACCAAACAGCAGTATAGTTTACGATTAAAATATTGGCCACATAAACCACCATCACCATCACCCTTTCACGTAGGTAGCGGTTGAAATTCATTACACTACTGACACACCCCTGCAGTCACATAACCCTTGTACTATTAAATAATAAAAAAAATATAAGAGCTCGTCGAAATCCCTCGGTCGGAATATTTAAACAAATCATACGCCCTACGAGCTTCAAAAATCACAATTTTCATGTGATATTGATGGTCGGTGGTCCGTTTCTGTCCCCCTGTGATCACGATCGTTAAATCGTCACTCGCTAGGCTTTTAACGCGTACCGCCTTTTTTTCCCCGCCACGTAGGGCGGAAACTTTCACACCGTGCGTCGTCATCGGTAGTAGTGGTATCGAACACACACATTCTACTCGTACACATTCTCCCCGTCACGTGTCAACAGTGTGCTCCCCATAACATTTTTCAGAGGTTAACCGTTTTGCCACGGCTAAAAGGATTTTACAATATCCAATATTCTACATGCGTTCAGTTCAAAATGCCATTCAAAATGTGGAATTTCGATAAGACAACTATTATAAGAAATTACATAACTATGATGGTATTCTATCTACATTGTTTCATTAGCACGTGTAATTATTGCTTATTTAACGTGATCTTCTCCCCTCTATCTCGAAGAAATCCAAACATATAATAAACGATAGTAAAATGTTTGATGGCAATAAGTATTTTTGAGACTCACAATAATATAGGTGGTTCGAACTACTTGAGATTATTGCATAAAATGGATTTTTTTTTATAGATAAATATTATTAACCATATTTAAATGTTATTATTGAGTTTGTTTGTTTTAAAAAATGCGTGATAAGATGATTTTTTCCTAGGTCTGGTCCGAGTTCTGCTTTAAAAATTGTGAGTATGTCGAAGTCGTTTAAATATCAACAACATTCTGCTGCCAATTAAGGTTTGGTCGTAACTGGTGTCCTACAAATTGTGTTTTATAGGAGTGCTTTTATTTTTTCCATTAAGTATTTATGTGTTAAATGTATACGTTCGATACGCAATCTCTTTTTGAATTTGGATTATGCAATACTTATACTTTGTATGCTTAAAGAACTTAATTTTTAAAATTTCTTGATTGTAACTAAATTTGATGTATTTTACAACTAAATAATGTTGTAATCACTTTAAAATCTTTTCGTTTGACTAAATTACTAACTTTTATTCTGTTTAATTTTACAATTAAAAAATAAACATCATTTGAAAATAATACCCGATTTCAACTGAAATAAACGTTAGTAATGATTTTAAAATATAAAATATCTTAATTGTTTAAATTAAATGAATCACTATGATTGTATCAGGTGTTGGTAAAAATAATATGTTTTTATAATACAGTTATATTTTTATAGAATATTATATTTCGTTTTACTGTGATAAGTTTGAACCGCATTAATAATGTTTATCATTAAATTATTTATGATTTATAATACACATTTGTATATAAATAATTTTGATTTTATAATTCATTAATTATAAAATAATAAAATAATGTTCATTGGGTTTTTTTACCTTCATTTATTGTAGTAATATTTGTAAGTAGTTATATGTAATACACAATTACAATTATTAACAATTACTATTATACACATAGCTATGTGTATTATAATTCTGCATATTATTTTTATATCTAAATATCTATAAAATATAGGTGTATTATACTTTATTATAAAAAACATAATGCTGTTCAATAAACAATTTATTTGTATATGGCGAGAAACTGAATTTTGAATAATATTAATTTTCTTTCATCAATAAAATTAATGATTTATTAAATGTTTTGATTGATTTTCAACTATAAAATATTAACCAGAACAAAACTATTTTTTTGTTTGTCTTAGATTGATATTTATAAATTGTAATTTTATAAATATTAAAACAATCTAAATAAAATATTTATTCACAGTATTTTTGTTAATTATAATATTCATCATGTGTACTATAATACACCTTTGCGTATTATACCCAATTATACCATGAATAATAATAATAGGAACTATATTTTTTTAACAAACGTATTACGGAATTATATTATTGTATCGAAAGATACAAATATAACCTTCTGCCTTGCTGATTACTGAAGAAATGGTTTTACATTTTGTTATAACATTATTATTTCTAATTTTAAATAACCTAATAAAGACTAATGCATTCTAAGTAAAAATACTTGGACAAAATATTGTGATGAAGTAACGAACCCTTTTTGCAATTTTTGATCTGTTGTGTAGTTTTTCATTTTACCCGAACAGATTATTTTTTGACATTTTTTTTAGTGTAAGTACCACGATTGGATACTTTTTACCATTTTACCTGCAACAATGCGACACGATGGTGCACAATAAAAAAAAAAAAAATAAGGGTTGTCTTTTTTTTTTACCGACGGTTATACAAAACGATTTCGTACCAAACAAGGTTTAGGTACGAAAGTGTCGGGTATCCAACTATATCGATATCGATAACCTGCTATCTAATTTAACATACGTTTAGGTACTAATTGTATCAATGATCCAGTATAATTTATTAATCAAGATAATATTTTATTTTTAAGAATATTATTGCTGAATTGTGGTCTTTACATTTTGCTGTTGGGTTCTTTCGTTGTTTCGTACTAAATATAAATGTAGTACTCACTGTGTTTTGTAAAGCATGCCATGAATTAAAGTATAACAAGTGTATAATAGTTTTGTGCCGTCCACCTTTGAACATGCACGTTCGTACACGCAATTACTATCAGTATTCTTATTATTTAATTATGTTCACGAGTTAACACGATATACGGGTCCGTCCATCCGTCATGTCTCACGTCAAATCGCATGATTCATCTGTGCGGAATTTGTTGTATTCAACCAGATGCAAATTTAAAGAAAATCAAGACTTTTGTGCGGCCAAATCGTTTTTTTTTTTCACTCCCCGTGGAGGTGAAAACAACGATCTCCCAGAAGTTTTCAGCCCTTTTCGCATCACAATCTCACCTACAGCACAACTTGAATCCAGAGCGTGACAGCCGTCACCATCACACCACCTTGGCGAAGAAGAAAATTAGCTTACGAATAAAATATCATCACCAATATTTATAAGTAACATTACTGACCACTCCTCGGTGAAAATGTATTTCATTTTTTTGATGGGTAGGTACTGACGGTTTTATGGCTACCACCTAGGGTATCTTCGTAATTGTCGAAATTCGTTACTGTGTTGATTACTTCAAAATCGTCGATTACTGCATTGGCTCGAATGTAACGGCTCATACGTGGTCACCCTGTTATATTCGATCAATCAGAATATATATTCGCCATCGACATTGTATTATTCCCGCAAAGGACTACGATATGGCCCTCCAGAATTTAAGCTTCTTCGTCATAAATGTGCTTAGAATTCACCATAGAGTAAGCAAAGAAAGTCTACCACTTTTTATCCTTGATCCAAACTAATTAAATCAGAACATTTATCAACTCCTCCTTACCCTCAATCCCTTTCTAATCGCCAAAAAAGTGGTCGAAAAACCGTACCGCCACAATTCAAACGGTGTCAATGATATGGTCACTCACGCTCTTGCTGAAATCAACCACCAAGATGTTTTAGATGCAACAATGAACATCTTACCGAAGATTGCATTAAGTCATCGGAACTCCCAGTGAAGTGTGCTTTATGTTCTGCTGCATACACTGCATATTATAAAGGCTGTCCTTATTTAAAATTTTGTCAAACACTTCTTACAAGTAAAGTCTCTCTATGATTGTGCTATTTTCATAATTAAAAATGCTTAAAAATATCTGAACAGCCATAACTTATTCCTCGTATGTATACACCTGAAGCAAAGAAAACCTTAGGGCAATTACGCACGCAAAAGCAACTATATGGGCAATTCGAAAAATTTAAAATCCGAATCTATTTCATATGTTACACAACTTAATTTTCCCATTACCACATTAATTTCTCTTTTATCAAAATTTTTAAATACATTATATTTCGATAATTTCACATATATCCTTAATTACCTATGTCCTATAATATTTCATTGAATCAACAATTACAAATATCCGTTCTTGTCATTATATCGTTCTAACTCTTATTAAAAAACTTTTTTTTTCTTCCTATCATGTATATAGGATTATTATATGGTTACATTATTTCCGAAGATACTATTATCATTATGCATATTTAATCTGTTAATTTTATCCGATCGACATTATTATTTAATTTTAATTAAATTATTTAATCAATGTACAAGAATTTATGATTATTATTATTTCTCATATTATCATTATAATGTTCACTAAAACTCCGGTTCCCTTTCAATACGAATAATCGCCTTTTCAATAAAAATATTTTTACTGAATTTTCAATTATATTTTAATTCTTGAGCTAAGTAGTTATACTCTGATAGCTAAGTAAAGAAAAATAAAAAAGTATATAAGAAAAATGGATACATTCATTCTAAGAAATTTTAGGACTGAAAAAGGAAAGCCATATATTTTTGTAAATGGTCATAAAAAAAGAGAATATAAAGTATTTAAAAATTGTGGTAGTTTTTGATATCGGTATACTAACAAAAATTATAAATCAAGTTTACTTGTTGACATTAATGGGGGAAAAGTTCGTGACATGCTTAATGAACACAATTATGAAATGATTTCAGAAAATATCAGTAAAAGACAAATAGTGAATTCCAGAATAAAAAAGAAATCTTAAAACGATTTATACAAGGACCAGATAAAATATATTTATACTAATGCCTGATAAATGTATAATATGATAATATTATTTTACAAAAATCATAATTTATAATTTTTTTAAAAAAAAAATGAAACGGTTTTTTTATTTTATTTTTGCCCATTATCTTTGTTTAGTGTGCAATCATATCGTGTTTTTCAGGTAAAAATGTAAAGAGTGCATAATAATTGTGTTACAGCCAAAATCTTAACCAATTATTTTAATAACCAGAAATTCAAAGGAAATATTAGTTTTAATACTTTAAAGTTTAATTCAAAATTTATGTTTACCTTTTATACTTTCAATCATCATACCTCACTTGGCATAAATTACCCCTTGAAATAATTATGTAGTCATGAAAAATATACTGAATATGAGTTAATTGATTTTTAGACGATTAATTTTAATTAGTTTGAATACTTCGGAAAGGGCTCTCGTATTTAGATACATATTAACTCTTCACTACTACGTATACCTACTACCACTACTACTACTACTACTTTTACATCTATATATCAGTTTTCCTTTGATATATTGAGTAACAGATTTTATTTATATAAAAAATTTAATATAATATATTGTGATACATGTATATAGTCCCATACGTACTTACACATTATTTGAGGTTAAGGCTTCAACAAGTTATCTTATAATTCCGGTAAACAATGGCATAGTGTGGTGCAGTAATTACATACCACCTCGATAACAATATTGTAGCGAGAAAAACAAAATAAGCAGTTAATCATCGGTAAATATGCGTATCACGTTGGTATTGCAGAATAGGTAAACATAGTGTTTTTAATTTTCCAATTGAAGTATTTAAATATTATTTTTTTATTACTATTATTCAAAAAAAAAAAAAATAATAATAAAACCGACAAATTATATCACAAATATCACGTGGAATAAACAATTCAACAGTTTGAATTCCTAAAACGGCATTTGTAACTGAAAATCTATTAAAAGTTTACAGAATAATGAACTATTACATATCACTTTTAGAATTGCGGTGATATATTTTTTTTTCAGATGCAAACAAATATTTCTTTGTAATCTCAACCTCACACTAATAAAATCAATGTTCATGGTTCAAAAATTAACAGTTTCGCGTAAGCTTCGTATTTGTGGGAAGAACAAAATGTATGGTGACGTAATGCATCGTGCGAAATTTATGATATCTCCCTAGAAACCACAATTCATTGTATCCGTACAATATTGCTTTGTGAAAAAATAACAAGAAGTTTATATACCTCTAGCTCGATAAATTATATTGTGTTCATTCGAATATATATATATTATAAAGCATTAAAAAAAAAAAAAACTATTCGGCCAGTTAACGCGTACACTTATTTTGAAACCAAATACTTAATTGATATTCAATTTCTAAAATATGAGAAAGTAGAGGTAAAAAAAAAAACCAATAACGCAAATATTAAGGAGGCAAAAAACTTGAAGTAATCTACAATCAACACAACTGACAAACATGACGATGATTTTTGCATTGACAATAAAGAGACAATAAAGATGTGCAATTGAAACAAAGTAAATTTACAGTAGGTATGGTGCGTATTTTGGAATCGTATGAACGAGCTTTCTGTTCTTGTCAAAGCACAATAGACTGTTCTAGGAAATCAACTAACCCAGTCGCATAACGTGTATCGAACATTTATAGGGACGACAACGGTTTTTTGAACCCGAAATATAACTGCACACATACGCGCACTGTCATGCAGTAGTAAAAGTTTATGGATGTCGGCAAAAGAAACATTGAAACGTCCCTGGAGAGCTGTAAAAAAAATAACAGGAAATGAAAACGTAATGTAGAAGCCATTGCAGCTGCAAGATTTTACCCATTTCTAAACACACTTACGTCCCATTTCCATGTCGGCTGTAGGTCGTTTTCGGAAATAAAAAGATTATCCCAAAGTGACACTTGGTTATAATATTATTATATTCGAAGTTGAGAAATCACCTTTATGCACGTTTAACATAACTAAACTTTAAGAACTAGAAGAGCGCGTGCACGTATGCCACGTGAAGAAGATAATCGAACGTTCGTCATGATATTATCGTCTTGTTGGCGACGTTTGAAATAATAGGTATTTTCCACCACGTGAAGAACACAGAGGAAAACTGTCAATACACGCGTTGTTATCGCGTGGTCAAAAACGTCTTACAACCGATGTTATGCGCTTTGTAATAAAGTACATGCGTTAAAAGCGTAAAACTTTACAATATATTATATTTTGTTTGGAATGACAATTAATTACAATTATTTTCAATACGGACGTTAGCACTACGTCTCGTTTTTATGCGTTATAGTGCCCCGATGTGAAAACGATTGGCATATATTATAATATGAATTAAACCGTTGTGCATTTGGGTGAATATAATATATAAAAGATCATAAATTTTATTCAAAAGTCATTAAACAGGTGTGTGTGTGTGTGTGTGTGTGTGTGTTTTTGAATATTATTGGTGGGTGTGATTTGTTCTCGAAAATATATATCCCAGGGTGAATGCTGTATTCGCAATGGTATATACTATTCAATTAAAATTATTTCAGCAGTTCTCGAAAAAAAAAAAAAAATTAAAATATTATCTCTAAAGTGTGTATTTAATTGCATTTCGTTATTTATTTATTTACTATTTAGGTACTTTTATTATGGATTTTAGAAGATGGTTAATGTCACATTAGCTTACTGAGTGAACCATAGAATATTAAACATTATAGAGAACAATTTGGTCACTGATAATAGTAAAAAAAAAAAAAACGATATTTATATCATAAGTATTTAATTCGAAATGCAAACTATACATTATAAATTTAACGCTTCAAACAAGGTATAATATATTTAATATATATATATACATATAACTGTTTTTTTTTTGTATAGATAATTCAGTATATATGGTTAATTAATAGTTATAAAAAATTATTATATTATACTTTATATTATACTGTTGAATTTATTATTCATAAAATGTTGTGACTTGTTAAAATTTATTTTCATTTTATTTTCATTTTATTCAATATCTATTTTGTTTTATAAAATAAATTTGGAAAAGCTTTTTTTTTTTTTTAAGTTTTTAAATCTGATTTTTGTTTGATGATTTTTTTTTTAATATTTTATACCACCGTATATACACACACTCTTATCGACAGAAAATAGTCTAAAAAATATGAATAAACTATTTCATTTCAAAACTTTAATACAAACATCAATAGGGTAAAATCATTTGTACGCTAATATGTGATGAGGAGACGTACTATGCAAAACGTGATTTTAGTCCTCGAGTACTTCCAACGATAAGATTATCCTCACGATTGTATACATGCGTGTTACATATGTGTATATCGAACAGTAAACGTGTTGGTCATGCATATGCTACTCACGTAACGATAGGTACCTACTTAGGGTACTTAGGAATAGGTAACGAATATACACGTTTTTTTTTTTTCTTTTCTTACATTTATATTATATTGTATTATATGTTCAAAGAGTGTGTAGTACCTGCGTTGGATACTGACTCTTACACCTAATCATAAACTGAAATCGATTTTCGCGAGAAAGTCATTCAGCAGAAGAAAAAAAAAAGCTAAATATTTGATGAATATAAAATCCATTTTTATTTTAAAAATAAATTGCGTTGGGAGACATAGTTTCATATCCGTGGCTATGTTCTTATATTATACGTTACTAAAAACCCACAAGCAACTGGCATAAATAATAGTTCGTTTTACTAAATCTTAGATGGTAAAATGCGATGCACTAGATTACATGAAGTGATTCATGACTCTATCTATAGAAAAAATGGCCTCGAAAAATAGCCAACTTGCATACAAAATGTTATTCCCTTAGGTTCTTATACACTGCAAATAGCAGTTATGCCATTTTCAATCTCATTCTCGAGATTCTCTTTTCCATTCTCTTAGGAACAATCCTGATCCAAGTAAAAAAAAACAACTCGCACAATCACATTGAGAATAAATGGTATAATCTCTCTTTGTTAATATAAATAAACGCGAATTTAAAATTGGATAATGCAAACGCGCTCACAATATTAACATAATATTTTTACACATTGTATTATAAAATTACACACTCGACTATAAAGCCATACTATATCGATTTAAATTACACTTAATAGTAAATATTAATAGTATTACTTAATCGTTCATTGTATTAGTTCAAATTACTAATTACTCAGTTTATTTTTAATTTTTGATTGTAAAAAATTAAATAGAATATTTAGTTTTTTGCAGAGTTGTATGACTATACTTCCATAAAAAATGATTAGTTATTTCATGATTAAAACATAGAAGTTTTTAATAAAAGAATTAAAGGGACATACAATAATAAGGTCTTATTATCAGATATATTTTGCATTATGATATAAAGGTAATACATTAATATATTTCCAAGCCATGAAATTAATTTAATTTTTTATTCTTGATAGTATTCAACACAATTTCCCCTATTTTTTTTCCTATTTCCCATCAAATTGAAAAGTCAAGATAAAATAGATTCCATCACTCCGTTCAGAATCTAAAAAAAACACTGGAAAACACCTATCATTGTATATTTTCAGATATAAAAATTTCATCATTAAAAAAAAAAAATAAATAAAATAAAATAAAATAATTACATAATTCAACATAGAGTTCAAAACTTTAAAGACTATTAAGAAATTAACGAGTTTATAATAATAAGTATTTCATTAAATCGTACCTCTACATTTTACATTTTAAAGTTTTTTGAATAGATTTAATTTTTGGTAATAATCAAACTAAATGTTTTGACCAAAATACGAATGGAGAAAAATTATAAAACTTTACGTGAACTACAATATCATAAAGCTTTCAATTTCAATCTAAATATCGTTCATGCTAACATTTTTTACTTTTTTGCAGGAAGAAAAATATGATTTCGTTAATATGTGAACTTTTTATTTTTGAAATATGTTAAAACTTTTTCCAGGCATCTTCCACATTTGTCATTTTATAGTTGATAGTTTTGTGTAAAAAAAAAAAGTAAGCTAATAGTTCTCAATATAAATATGTATGCAAAAAGTTCGACATATAAAAGCATTTACCTGTTTAACGATTATAATAATAAATATCCTAATATTTTATGCTGTGCACGATAAAAAATTCGAATTATACTTGTACATAAATAATAATAATAATAATAATAATAATATGTATTATAATTTTAGTTGTATTTTGTACGTGAAGATTACATATTTTTCGAATGTTAACTGAACCGAACCGCCGTCGGTTGTATTCAGCTACTATTTATGATATGTACTTTAAATGTTGGCACATCACTCTATATGTATAGACACAAATCTGCACACAACAGGAAATTTGAAAGCACTACTTAAGCTTATTACCGGGGTTTCTGATCGCGTGCCGGACCATTGCTGCGGTGCACCGTTTGCCGGTCATATTTTTATCCGTCAGAGTGAAATATGTCCGATGACCTGCGTGCCGGAGTTAATTTTAATTTTTACTGCCACATCGCACGGCACCGATGTAATAATTATTTTTATTTTTCTTTTTTTCGGCAGTTCATTACTCACGTTTAACGGCAGCGCATATTATAATGGCTATAATATCGCATCATCGTTTTATTATTATTACTGTTATTCTTATCGAAAATAATAACATTGTCACAGGTATAATAGTAATAATAATAATAATAATAATGAGAGCTGATGTTGGCTGTACTAATAATGCGCAGGCTAATCACGATTTATTAAAATTTGTGTAAGCACCGACGTGTATTTAATGCTATTATTAGGTATACGTGTGTATAATATATGGTTATTGGATGTATGGCGTGATAATCACTTCACACGGAGATCGAACGTTACCGAACGGTTTCACTGCGATCATTACAATCATCACAATTATCATCGTGCATTTTTTTTTTTTTTTCAAAAGTTCATTTAATGCACGCATAATGACTACTGTGAAGAATTGCATACGAGACAGAGAAGAATCGACTAAATTAGTGAATATTTAAATTACAACACATAATATCCATTGTTTTGATCGTTTCGAGTTCACTGAATACACTTCTTTGCATCAAACCGTATGCATAATAATGTGCTTTTCCAATTTATTTTCAAGTATGGCTGTATATAAATGCTGTCCATTAAAATAAAAATCATTTACTGGCTGTAGTGAATAATATTTGTTATTGCAGAAATATAAAATATTCTATGTAGTATACGTTCAAGTAGATAATACTTTGTACAACTTAAAAATTACATACATTAACTATATATACAAATAAATAAATAAATATATATATATATATATATATTCATTAGTATAATTGTTTAAATTATTGTAGTATAATGGACGATACGCGTTATGTATTGGCTTTACAATGAAGCTCTTTTTAATTTTTTATATATGATTCCAACATGTTACATCTCCATACTGTTAATATTTAAATTAAACATTTCACAAAAGCTGCTTTTGATTATTATTATTATTTTTTTAATTTTCGGAACGGTAATACTAACACCCATACTGCATTATACAACTTTGAAAAGTGTAGTTGTTTGTTAATATATTTTGATAAAACAAACACTCTAATAATTTAAAATTTTAAATATTAATACTCAGGCGTTTTTGATATAATTTATATTATAGTCCAAAATAATTTGGAAATTTTAATAAACACATCATAACATTTTTGTATATTAGTCTTAAATACATGAGTATGTTTTTTTTTTTAAATATACTCTATAAATACTGTGATAGACAACGAAAAAATATGAAAAATCTCGATATCGGATCGAAAATTAAGGAATTCGTTCAAACAATCTAGTCACACGTAGTAAGATATATGACGTGTAATTTATGGTAAAATTGAATATATTAAATAATAAAAAAACAATATACAATTTTAAGCAAAAAACGTCGTGAAAAGTTGTTAATATAAGCCACTTAGAATTGTTTCACATTTTGTTTCAAATTTAAATCACCTAGGTCAGTGTGTCATTATATTTTTTTTCACCTGTTCGCTTTTTCACTTTTTAGATTCTTTGAGAACGAAATATATATGTATATATATTTTACAAAAGCGGTTTTTTTTATTTTTATTTTTTTTTTTTTTTATGAATAAACTTTTGGGCAGTAAATTCTCACCAAAAAGTTTCAGCAACTTGTATACAGCAACTTTTTAGGCAGAAAATTTAACATAAACGTTACTACAGGTAATTTTTTCATTTTCTTAGTGGCTTTATTGATACAATATAAAAACACAGAAATAATATCAATAATTTAGTTTAAAAAGAGTTTCTATTTATTAACGTTTCTATTTATAAGATTTATTAAGCATTTCTATTTATTGTATGGACGCTTTCGGGTTTCTTAACTGTAAAGTTTATTGTTTTTTTTTTTTTTTATTTAACATAATTTTTTCACATTTGATGATTTTACATTCAAATAATAATAATTAAACACTTATTTTTTTTACCGTACCCATTTAGTAATTATCAAAATTATATTTTAATATAATAATTAAATAACAAATAATTTATTATACAATTAGTTGTCATGTTAATTTATCTTAAATAATCATATAATAAATTGAATAATCTAATTTTCTTTACAAGTCATGTTGAAACTTAGTTCGGAAATTCAATCAATGCAAACCGTGTTACCATTAATCGCTCAATGTCACAGCACTTAAAACTTACTATGTATAAATAAGATCATGAACCGGTAAATGCAAATAAAATTATGAATCATAAAAATCTAAAATTGAATTATATAGTTGTAATATTTATAATTCTAAATATACTTATATTTAAACTACTCAGTAAATAACTATATGAATTATTACTATTGACTCGATTACAAAGATCCTATTCCATCTTCTGCTTAAATAATCTAAATTCTTGCATTTTTTATAAGTTTTCAGTTTTTACTGTTATTGAATACATTAACATACATAAGTAATATTATTTTTACGAGGAAAAATGTTTAATGATAGATTATTATCACTACACAATGTTGAACAAAAATTTTGTAACTAGTATGTACTGAGCAGTAAGTTATTATAGTCACCACGTTTACTCACCACGATATATAATATAGTTGTGAAAAATGTAACTTACGCACAAGTCTAACTTTTATTAGTACGATGGCTTTTGAAATACCTCTAAATAATGTTGTGATGCACTTAAACATTATTATGAGAGTTTCCCTTTAGGGACCCTAATGATTTAGGAATGAAATAGTCTATAACTACTAACGATTTTTCTTTTACCAACAAAACAAAGAAGAAACTCTTTTCGACGTTGCCCGTGGTAACGGACCAACAATTTTAACTCTCCTGGATACTGAGATCAAATAATTTCCTTAGGTTTTTATTAATATAACCATACACACATAAATACTTGGAAAACCATTTTTTGAGCAAAAATAATAGTCATACATAAAATAATATTTTATAAACATATCGGACGGTGTATGTTTATATAGTATATAAATATGTGTATAATGAGTACACTGTTTACTGATCAATTCAGTATAATGAATTTGAGAATGTTTTTCAAAAGAGAAAAAAACTACTGAAAATACGATGAGTTGGAAAGTCTGTTGTAAATAATAAAATAATTAGAATTGAAACAATATTTCGATAAAGTAAGTTATGGTTTCATTTTGACGAACTGTACTTCATTTAAAAATCAATTGACGAATAAAAAAAATACCCTGGTGGCCTGGTAGGTAGTTAGTTGTTAAATTTGACTATTCAACGCATATTATGATGTACTCAGCAATATGTGATGTACATTTCATTTAGATGAACAATCTTCCTTGTTACGCCGAAAAAAAACCTTTTAGATTGATGAGTATAATATTATTAAAAACTATTAAACATTATTACAGTAATTATTTTTTTACTTTTTACTGGTAGAGCTTACTGTACTATTTATACGTTTCATTAATTATTTTTAAAATGTCTTTATCGTTAAAAAAATTAAATTAAGTTATTTTTTTTTTTTTTGTTAAATGTGTTGAATCATACCGAGCGTTACGACCTTTTGATTATAGAATAACTATAAAATATTACAACTAGCAATGTGTTTGACTTATTGTATAACTGATTCGGCTTAGCTATGCAAAACATATCATACTTATCACAGTTTTATTTGTAAACAATGTTCATTCGTTGTTCTGTACGCCCAAAAGTGATTAAACATTCTAGTCTAACCACTGTAGTCATTTATTGAGTATTTTAAATAGATTGTACATAATATTATACTGATTAGATATTTAATGGACTACAGTTGACATAATAATACTTTTATTGTTATCAGTATTATCACTCTGTTCCGTAACGATGAAATTATAGTAACGAGCAATGAATAATGACTTACGAGTAAATCAAATAAGAATCGAAACGATAATAACTATGTATTTATCGAAATTTTCTAATAGCATCTATAATAATATATTTTTATATATATATTTATTCTGTAACTGTATTGATTCAACAATAATTGATCAAACGAGTAGTATATGGAACAATTTCACAGAACTCGTACGATGCTTACGATTATAATTAAATTGTAATACAAACATAAAGCTTTTTTTTATATATTAGTTCAATACTGTTATAGTTTTTTACTATAGAAGTTACACACACCGATTTTCTGACGATATATAAAGTTTTTTTTCTTTTTAAATTGTAAGTGTAAATTTACTCATTACTTACGACTTACACACAATGCTCTCATTTCGCTCGTTGTAACTGCGCTACATACGACTGAGTATAAAGTTAACCACTAGAAATTTTTATAATATGTGCTGCAGCTATATCGAAAACACCTTATCGTCATCGAAAAATTTCACACTGCATTTAGACCATACGATGGTACTAATTTTATCTCAAAAATCAAATAATTGATCACGTTGATGTAGTTTTTCCATGATAATTTTCTAAATTGTCCTTTTGCACGAACACACGAGTATACACGCACGCGGGTGTCGTTTATATATTTTATACACACTTATTCTCGGCGATAGTTTGAAAAGGAAGATAGGACAAGTTGACCCGAACCCCATTGCCGTTGCCACGACCGTCAAACCGGACGATCCTTTATTTTGGACCTAACCAACCTTCTCCTTCGTTTTTCATAGTAAAAGGAAGCTGTCCGTTGGATATTCTCATCACGTTCGTTTTACGTTCCACCGAGGCGGAGGGTAGACGGAAAAATCTCCCCAATATCCTGTCCTACGGCAATTTCCCGTTTTTCCGCGTTCGTGAACCCTAAAAATTAACCACTTTCTTTTCTCGCTCAGACCCCGTCACTTCGATCTTCCCTTACCCTTGTCCTCGCACCCACCAGCCATCCTCAACCCAATATCCGTCACCTAAAACCAATATAAAGATTCTGCTGCAAAAAAAAAACCTGCTGCCATTATACGGCGACTTAGGTCATTCAAAATTGGGACTAGAAAATAATATTGTATAATAATATACATATACATCGTGCGCATGGTGTGGAATAAACGTTTGGGTCCGTTTAAACGTAAAGAATAATCCTCTAGGACAAAATCATTCGAAAGAGTTCGTTCGTGTTTTTGTCAGACGCACTCCGTGACTTGCAATAATCATTTAGTTCTAATCAAAAACCAAACAAGTAAAGTATAATTTGTACTTATATGTGATACAATGAGTGCCTAATTCAGAGAAATGCGAAGTGAACGAAAAAATTGCCAATAATGTCACCCCTTGACCCGTAGTGTATTTACCTTAAACGTGGAAGAATAAAATTAAAAATAAAAACTGGGTGGTGAAGTCTTATTGGAGAGAGAAGATATATTGTTTGGCACATGAGATGGAAAATTCGCCACATTTGAAAACTTAAACCAGGTGATATTATTGTTGCAATGTTTTTGATATTATGGTAATGTTTTTGTTTGAGGTTATTTTTTTAACTGTATTGTGTCTAATAATCATCATAATTTATTACATTTTTAAAATAAAATGAATTTCATGTCAGTAGTATACACAACAAACACTAACTAATTAGTAATTACTAAAGATAACATTACGTTGTCATACATTTTAATGTATTAGCTGTTTGCTGTACTTAATTTCAGTTTTGGTTTGAATGTAATATTAGTATGAATACATTATAGTGTTAGAATTTTAGTCATAAATAATTTAGAGTTCCAAACATGTCACCCGTTAAGAGTTAAGGTACGCAATAATTGCATAACATTTAGGTTGTTTTAGAACTATATTTTTCCAGAAAAAACGAAACGTTTTAAAAATTGTTTAAATATTATGGTTTTTTCCTCTTTTTATAAGATACACGTCGGTGTATACAGGGACACTATTAAGACACTTTTAGTTAAAAATATTAATATGTTTCCTGTAGATGTATTAAAAGAACATAAAAATAGTGAGGTTCGTAAATGGAGGGCTGGGATAAAAACAACGAGATGATGTGTTATTCATTGACCTACATTCCACTATAATAAATTAGAAAGATAAACATTTACTTACAGTCCACATACGAGCAATATGTTCATCGTCCTTTGTAATCATTTTACGAGTGGTTGATCAAGAGCGATTCGATCAAATTAATTTTTATCTTCTTATATTTTTCTTTGTCTTGTGGTCTACTAATCTTTCACAATAAGTTTCACGTTAGTCTACTATTGTTTATATAGTATATTATAATCATAATTATTGTGCAAGAACCTGATTTTTAGAATGGAATTTTTCATATAATGCATTAGCGGTGAAGGAGGGGGGGGTGCTTCTGAGTTCCTATGCGTCTAATTTTATAATAACTATGACACGGCCCCACGTTATTGAAATTATTATATCACCGTGAACATGAAACCGTAACAATATTTGCGATGGTACAAAATAAATAAATACACCTGAACAGTTTAATCCGAACAGTAGATATCATAATTCATATAGTTATACATATTCGTGTATTTTATGAAACTATTGTGGAATATATTCAGTACATTTATATACAATATGAGCATGGGAGTAATATACATATATGATGTGTTATGGAGATACTTGTTTTTAATAATTGATTTTAGGTACGACTTCTAACGTTACATTATTTTTTTCCTATTCAATGTTCATATTCCTTCCAATTATAATTATTGTAGTCAGACTAGGTTGGTAATTATTGTTATCAATAATGAAAATATTATTATAAACATTTTAATACTCTGATATTGTTTATTATTATTATTATATATTTTTTTTTACACTGGTTATAATTAAAATATGCAAATCGACGTAGGTATAGGCATACATTTTGAAGCTAATCGTGACCACCCAATGTGTTGACGCGGTCTTATTACTAAAAATGAAATGCACCGTTTTTGTTTTGAGAAGAAAATAAAACACGTTGGTATGTAGAAGTTTTATGTGTTTGGACATGATTTAAAACTATAGCACGCGCTCTAGAATAGACGCATTCCTTATTGTACATAAACTTTTTTTTCCCCCGAACGCTGCAGACGAAACCAAGTAGACCGTTCTGAAAGGGTCTTTATTTCTCTCCCCGTAATGCCGTGCGTTTGCTCGAATTAATTCGCCCGTATACAACAATTGTGGTTGGGGAGTATAATATACACCACGGCTCATAGGTAAACAGTTCACATGACTTAAAAATGTGTAATAGAACTTTGTACGCCACCGTTGACAATAATAACAACAACCGTTCACTCAACCCCGGGTAAATTAATTATCCCTGAAACTCATTAAGCGACTGCCGCGGCCACATTACGGGGAAACGAACAGAAAATTGTCACTAAGGACTTGGGTGGTTAATAGGTTCTTTAAGTTTCATTTTGTCCTTTTTGATTTTTGTATTTTTTTTATTATTATTTTTTTTTGTTTTTTTGCCCGTTGCATTAAAAAAAAAAAAAAACCGTTTTCCTTTGTACGACTTTTATTATTATTAAACAATTTTTTTTCTTTTTCTCTTTTTTTTTCAGCTGTTTTAAAAACAAAAACAAGGCCATTTATTTTTGGAACTAAGGCCAGTGAAATATATTATTTCTCCATTAAGCCTCCAGGCAACAATTAGCAATGGAAACCCCGTTCCTCAGTGCATCGACCCATTTACTGCGAACGGGATGGAGAAAAGGTCTTGCCTGCCAGGCCGCAATCAATCAGCCGCTATCCGGTGAATGGAAGGGGTAACTATTCTCGTAATTAGCAAATCTATATGTTACGCAATTGAGAGAGATACACAATTTGAAACAGTAAATTTTATTTTTCCTCTAAAAATTTGATAAGGCATTTTTATTATCTAAAAAGGTACTGCAACTATATTTCTACTAATTATTTCTGCCGTCTTGGATTGTTTATTCAAAACCAAAACGTCAATTTCAACGCTGTTTTCTTATTTTTACATTACATTCATTACACTTAGACTTAAGACTTAAGTGTGTATTTATGATGTTGGAAATTAGAACAAAATGACTCAATATCTATGTAAATAAATATCACTACATATAACATATGTATTTGTTATTTTCATTTTCCTATATACCTTTACAAGTTATACAATTTCACAAAATTTTTGCTGTATTTTATTATACGTTATAATTCACTTATTCATTTGTCCTTGACAATAAAATATTAAGTTTGAAAATCAATACCCATTTCTTACATAACTCAAAAATCAAAATTAGTAAAATCAAAAAAATTGATTAAATCTTATTTCATAGTTATTAATCATTTTAATACGTGTAAACAAATAAGTACGATAAATGAGGAACTTACTTTTAACATATTTTTTTATGCATGGGCTTTTATTAATAACTATGGCGTGCAGTTATTTTCTTGAGATTCTTGGGTTTATTATATAGAGGCACGTGTAGCATGTAACATAATGTAACAAATTAAAAAAAATTAATTTCAATTTTCAAAATGAAAATATTTTTATCTGTTTACAATAATTTAAAATGAATACACGGTCTATGGGACTAAAAGAATTAGAGAAATAGGCATTTTCTTCCATCTTCATCTCACAAAAGAAAAAAAAATTGATAATAATAATAATTTTCCAATAATAAATTTTAGAACTACATCAATAACCTTTTTTATCTGAAATACTAGTCTGCGTAGCTCTTTGATCAATTACTGCAGTATACATGCAGTATACATAGTATTTTACCACTTTATTTTATTATTGTATATTTTATTGTTAAAATCGTTGGTGAGAAAAGTATTGTCAAGCAATATTAAGTTCAAAGTTGGATAACACGCTGCCTTTATGATCTAAACATTGAAAACTAGTCGTTTAGTGCAATATTTGATACACCAATAAAATGTTTTATTGTTATTGAAAATGCATTCTAAAAACATTATTACAAATTTAAATTTATTATAGTTTTATTATTACCGGTTTTTGGAAATTGATTTATATCATAATACATGGTATATTTTGAATTTTACGTCAATAATATTAAAAATTAAAATGATAAATTTTCTCATATTTTTAATAAAATTTCAGAACCTAAATTAGAAAATTTTCCTTTTTTTTCAAAAATGTTATTAAGTATAAGAAAATTCCGTAGAAGCAACAATAATATACACAAAATTGATTTTAATTCAGAAAATAATATAGTCCCGAGGGTATTAGTGCAAATGTATAATAGTAATCATTATGTTTAATTATCTAATTTTTATTTTTGTTTTATAGCTGAATATGCGAAGTAATTAAAATAATAACATATTATAAATGCATTACAAATGTTATAAAAATTCAAAACATGTAGACTGATTCAGCTATCATAAGTACCGAATGAGTTTCAAAGTATGTACATTGTGAATACTCTAATATGATGACCATGGACTAACAACCACATGATCACTCGATCTCCGTACTAAAATAGATTTTTTATTTTTTATTACAATTTCAATTATTTCAAAAGTGAATGGCTATACAATTTTAAATGTTGCAATTAAAATACATTATAATCACATAGTCATAAGAAAAAATAATTGAAATAAAATTATACACAACTATCGATTAAAAAAGTATTATTGTATATTCGTTTGGTATTTTATAACCAAACGCTTGACGTCAATAATAATTTACAATACCCTATTAAACATAATCAATTTTGTTCAAAATGACAATTTTCGTATCATATTTACGACGAGACGTTATTTTATAAAAAATTCTGAATTTATATTGTGTTACTGAAAATAATAGAGAAATCGTAACTTCAATACTCACAATCATAACTCCAGAAGTGTAACCGTAATAATATCTAATGTTAATTATAGTTATGTTGATATTTGGTCGTAAAAAAAAAAAAAAAATTTGTAATAATAATAACGAATAAAATGTATAATATTATGCTTTAATCGTTTTCCCTGGTGAACTTTTTATAACCATCTATCGTTGTCAACGTAGGTTTTATTCGTTTGTTTTTGAAACGCTGTTGGTGAAAAATTGTCCATCTATATACTTGTATACTATATGCATACGATTCCGAAACTCCATTTCTTTTGAAATATGAAAGTACATAACAACGTTTTGATCTTAAATCGTATTAATAAACAATTCTTGGAATAAACAACGTTGTTCGGTGGTCGATGATCGGGTAGGTTGCCGAGAAAAATGTTACGACGTTGTGTCTGTATGCATCCGTCGAGTTATCGTATATAAATTGTTTAGAATCTACACGTTTGCTGCGTATTGGCTGGTTCGTTCATTGTGCGCATATATAGGGTCGATAGGGTGATTTCTATGTCGATTAACGGAATGTTTCCAATCTAGCCGTTTTCGATATGATCGAAATGTTTCCCCTCCCCTTTCCCTTTTAGAACATCCGACATCCCGGAATCGCAAGCGATCAGGAATGTCAACTATGAAGTGATAATATAATATTGTCCTATATATTTGATCGTTTGCGATTGTATCCATTAATATGGTACGTAACAATTTTCATTATGTTATCCGTCTTGTAACAGTAATGATAATTTATATATGTACATTATATTATTATAAACATCATTTAACGTTTTGTACTGATTCGTAAAAATTAGAAAAAATGAACACTTTTAAACAATCTGTGGTTATGTTTATAATGTTTTGAGTATCGCATTGGTTTTGAGAGAGTAAACATAAACAATAAAATGTAATATGTCCTTGTACGTTAATAATGAAATTATGAAATCCCGAATACACAAAATTATCTACTGACTACAAGTAAAGTAGGTAATTTTTGTAGAGATAAAACAGAATAACGAAATATTATAAATAAAAATTAGGAATAAATCAGGATTTCGTAAAAATCAACGTATACGTACACCATCTCTTATGTTTTTGTCAAAATAGTATGCAACTGAAAACAATATAATTTTAATTTCATCTATTAACTCCATTATTATTATTATTTTTTTCTTTTTGTAGTTGTCTTATTTCATCTAAATTTTTATTACAAATTAAAAATATAATAATATTATGAACAAAATACATGCATAAAAATATGCGAACCGTCATTGATAATAATTTGAATTAAGAGCTGTTATAATTTTATAAAAAGAGAGCGATATTATATAAAGAGAATTATAAAAGCGTATTTTCTTTTTCAGTAAATACCATAGTTGGGAGTATTTACTGGTACAAATAAGATATTGTATAATATAGAGTAGGTAATTATTTTAAAATGTTAAAACCGGCATGTTCATGACATTTCACTGCGGCCACGTTCGCGAAAAAAATATCGTAATAACAGAAAAAGTGAAGATTATTGTAATTGATATCTATGTTATTGTGATTTGTAAAACATTGTAAATCGGTGTTTCATTATATATAATATTAAGTATATTAATATATATAATTATTATATATATTATTAAGTATAGTATGAGTATAACATTTTTTGTTTTATTTTTTTCTTAAATTCTTATCTATTTAATGTGCAAATTTATGACAATTTGACATTTGGGGGTCCGTAAAGCAGAATGAGAGGTCAATAGGTACGCGAATGAAAAAAAGGTTGAGAAACAATGGTGTAGAAGATTATTTCCTAATTTATAATAATAATAATAATAATAATAATAATAATATATTATGTTCGCGTTCAAAAGTGATATTACATTAGTTGTGCCTTATGATTTAATTATATTATAAAAAATTATTCGTATTCTTCGTATTGCACCGTACAGCGAATACATTATTATATATTATGTATATTATATTGTTGTATTGATTCGTCACGTAATCGATTTCGATCCGCGATCCGGAGAAAAGCTCGGATTAAATGTGCCGGCAGATATTATGGTTTTTAAACCACAATATTGGGCAAACCCGTTCGGCTAAAGCAGTTTCACATTAAATCTTTTGATCCCTCGACGGTTGCATATACACACACCCACATAATATATACATATATATACTATATTCAATGGTGGCGCGCTTTTCGAACCTGCACTCGGTCGGTACAACGCCGGTCGGGGATTACCGCGAGCATTCAGTGAAATTTGCAACGAACAGCAAACCTATAGTTTCAAAACTCGAAACTTGTATTATATTAATATATTATTGTTTCTTGTTCGTCGGCCGGCAGGAAACGTTCGTCCGTCGCGAGATTTTCGGCCGCTAAAATGATTCGATTTTATACCCCTCCCCCCTCCCCACGCGACCACCGATATTTTTCCGGTATACGCACGTACACCACCGACAACCGCGTACACGGTTTAGAAACTCCGTACACGATTAATTCTATTACAATTGTTATTATTGGTTCAGAGACGACCATTCGCCGATGGTTTTTCGCATCCTAGACACATCCGAACCCTACACTCATTATACGCAAGTTGTTCCCAATCTATTTTGACACATGGCACCCTATATAATATTTAGTAATACTTCGGCTTTATTTAGCTATGTGGTATAACTAAACATATTATAATTTATTATAATTATAACACATTTCCATAAATCTCGTAATAAAAATATTTATATTACATACATTTTGATAGATAAGAATCAATGTTTATAAGAGTAGATATAATATTATAGATTATTTTTCGAAACTGTAAAAGACCAAGTGCTATTGTTGCAATAAAAGTTATTATTATTAACGTATGTACGTTTAGTAAGTATTTATACGTATAGTATTTTAGTAATCGCTGCTCGAATGAGTGAAATATAATCGTTAAACAGCACCATTCACCCCGCTATATAATATTATAATCTAAGAGAACGCGTCAACAAAAACATTGCGCATCACTACAGTTCAGATTTAACATCGATTTGTGTTTTAATGATACATATACACGAATCGTATTGTTGTTTTATATTATTTATTTTATTTTGCCGGAAACACCGTGTCCAAGATTGTTTTAAATGCGGTTTCCCTTTTTATGCAATCCTTTTTGCATTAGACTGCAATGCGATCTTTTAGGTCTTCGGTGTTTTCCCCACCACCACCACCACCACTACTACCAACTACCTACTACTACTTCCACTACTGCGACCAGGAACATTTATTTTGCCCACGTCCTATTTGTTTACAAAATAGTGCAATGCGTTTGCGGTTTGTCCGTCTGAATACCGCGGTGCGTTTGATTATAGAATACTGAAATGTTCTCTTGTGAAGTAAAATATTTTTCCCGTTGTTAAAACATACTATAAGACATATTATTTGTGCGGAATACGTCGAATATTTCCTTGACGATATTTTCCATTGTTTTCAATATTAAATTCGGGATTTCTTTTTCCACGTGAAAAGGGTATAAGAATAGCAATAAAATTCTGATATGTATAATGTATATGTATATTATACAATATATATTATATGATTTTACTTTCAATCCTATGTGAACATTACCACACATTGTTGACGTACATGGGTGACATATAACCCTGCAGGGAAACTGTTTTCGGTTTCTCTAGATCGTACTAGGTATTGAAATTAAATCCCATTAAACATACTCTGTTTGGTATTCAGTTCCATTTGCTGCTGGTATGAAACAACAATATTGTCGGTGGAGTATTTAGCAACAAAACCAATGTAGTTATATATATATATATATATACGAATTGATCACTATTATTATTACTATTATAATTTCATGTAATTTACGTAATCCTGTTCACGAAAGACTTCCAGGAATGATTTAAATTCCATTTATACTACCGTGGCCGTTGAGTACCGCTGAATACCCGGTAATAAATTGACCGATTTCGATCTATTGTATTATTGATATATATATATAGTCAAATATATATATTTAGTAACGCGGACCAGCGGTAAACAGTATCTTAATTCGTTGGCGCACCGACCGATTTTCTCCAATTGCTTTTGGGCTTTTCTTTTCTGATTTAAAACTTAATTTGCGCAATAACAGTTCAAATTACTGGTGGCACATTGTTTGCGTACTTTGGGAATCATTGTAAAATCGCACGGGCAATCAACGTAAAATCAATGAAATGCCAAACACAACGAGCGCACCGGTATTAGTTTGGGTATTATGTCACATGAACAATTTGTCTCTCAAATGGCCACATTATATTATAAATTACCGAGATATCTTATTTGTTACTGAATGTCTTAACACACACCCACTTACACATATATACACATATATAAATATACACACACGCACACATACAAACACACACACACACCGATAATAACACATTTTCCG
The DNA here is from genome assembly GCA_025469195.1 of Chaitophorus viminalis. Lineage (NCBI taxonomy): Eukaryota > Metazoa > Arthropoda > Insecta > Hemiptera > Aphididae > Chaitophorus > Chaitophorus viminalis. The sequence goes on along the minus strand of JAIPRK010000349.1, from coordinate 58,491 downwards.
ATTTAATGATTGATGTATCGCGTTCAGATTAAATAGGGAAACGAATGTTTTGTATCGATTTTCAAAGAACGGCTGACATCTGTCAACGACGACGCAATGTCGAGAAACGCAATTTTTGAAAATAATAACAAACACGTTCGTGTGTGCGTATGAAAAAAAACAAACAACATTTAATTTGAGTGACGTTTTAGTTTTTGAATAACATGAATTTGATGTACTAACCCAATCTTTGCCATAAACTAACGAAAGGCTGTGCAGGGAATGTCATACAGCCGCTACAGAAAGACATGAATTATTATTATGTTGGTATGCAATTATTGTTGATAACTTCGTCCCCTTGAGGGTATAAATAACGACCGCTATGTATCAAAATAATGTACGTATGTACATACATTTGTAATTTAAGAACGTAAGTTCGATTACAATTGATTAAAACGTAGGTACACCGAATACACAAAAAAAAAAAAACGTACACGAGTTATATTCGGCAAATCTTCAATAATGTAATAATATATTATAGCATATATATATATTACTTATAAATAATATAAATATTCAAGTTACACTCTATTATATAATTGTTACAAAAACTATGAACTAATAATATCATTGCCTATAACAATATTGCAACCGTAATCCATTAAATAATAATGTTCAATGGTCTTACATACTGAGGCAAATAAGAATATTTTTAAAAAATAAGTAATATTCCGTCAACAATTCAACGCAGCCATATTCATTATACGTACATTGTTAAACTTAATACGTAAAAAATATTAAACAAAAATTATTGATTTTTTCAGGTTGCGTAGAATCAGAACACGCATAGTGTTATAATAATTTATTCCTTTTATCGGTAGTCATCTTTTTCCACGTAGTGATTTCCCTTACAACCCAGTGATTTCTATTACGAGACCTATAATACTCACAACAGGAAACAATCCCTTCCCTGTCATGAATTCGGTTTCATGGGACGATTACATATCGGCTTACCGGTATATTACCACTTAGACTGTTTTTGTCAATACTGAATCAATGTTCTTTCAAACGACTTTTTAGTGTGAATTCTTGATTTTACGGGCCGACATCGTTTTAGCCGTAAGGTTGAATTACCTGTCAAAACATTTATGATTGCTCCGTAAAACGAAGAACTTGTGAAAGAAGAAACAAATTACTACTTTTTACTACATACAGGTGATAAATATTTTATCGTCAACGTAGTAAGATTTTAGATTCGAAGAATGAAATGCGAGAAATGTGTTAGTTTTACAATGATGTGTTTCTTTTTCTATTTCATATCTTATTTTTATTTTTATTATTATTTATTTGTCACGATTGTTTAGTATATTATATTCAATATGTATGAAAACTCTACGATATAATCGATAAACTTTTATTATCTTTTGGATTTTACAATATTTCATGGTATAATATTTTTACTGCCGTTTAGTTGTAGCTTTATTGTAGTTGGAGCTATAATTTATCAAATTTGAAGCAGTGGTAATGAGATAATTATGGTTCCTCATAAGTTCATTACATATTCTATTATAAAGTACACTCTCAGGATATGCTGAGTACTTTGTCGGTGGGTTATAAACTAATTAATTAGCGAAGTGTTTCTACGGAAAATTTTAAATTAGCAATAGGAAAGGTATTCAGTAAACGTTTATAATGGTCTTTACAATTTTCAATCAAATAAATACAATTTAAATTAAATAAAAGCTGTCATTAATTTCATCTTAGGTTCTGAAGAAAACAAAAAAAAGAATTGATTTTACTCTACTATAATGGTTCAATATTCTTGGTACTAATGTGCTTTAAAACTGTCTTTATGTATTTATAAGACAATTGATTTGGATAAAATTGGACATAATTAATTGAATATAAAAAATAACAATTGTATACTTATTAACCCAAAATTTAAAACCTCTTAAAATAATATATAATCTAGAAATAGGAATTATGGAACAATAAGGATTATAACATAAATACGATTTGTTGTTTTCAATTAAAATATATCCGTACATAATAAAATTGAAAAGATATTATTGTACAAAATTTTACTGCACCAATTTCTACCTACAATAGTTTTAGATCGCAATTTTTTAAGATTTATCATAAGCTTCAAATTCCCGAATGTGAATGTCTGCCATAATAATAAACGTCTTATACATGCCATATACTCAAAACATATTCCTATAAAATAAAAGAATAGTACCATATTTTATTATAAGAAGCGCATATTATGTATAAGGCAGTGAAGTTATTGCATTTGTATATTTTTTGTAAATGTGTATTTTCAGTTCTGTGCTAAGTTAAAATAAATTTCAGTTAAATATTAATTTAAATACAACATTTTGTTTTTACAAAGCGAACAAAATCATTGTATTGAAATTGTTCATAATAGTTTTATAACTTAAGTAATATATTAATTTTAACATGATTTTATAACTAAGAGTAAGTGGACTTTTATTCAATTGTTTTTTTAGTTCTATAATTTACAAATATTTTTAATGAAATATATTTTATACAATATTGCAATTAAATATTAAGTGATTTTCATACAATAACTTCATATGACCGAATTTCCTAATTCACGATCTTTATATATTTATAGATCCATAAATATACTTAAAACCACTGTCTTATACAATGCATTATGGATAATCAGAATTATTTTTACACTCCTCAAGATCTAAATCAATATCAATTATTTAGGTTATATTTAAAATGTAAATGGTTTTTACAATTACATTCAGTATCAATTCATAAATCGTTTGTACAACTCTGAACTTTCTATCAAAATACACAGTATGGCTACGAGTTAGTTGCTATAATATCGTATATTTTTATCTGATTTGTATATTTTCTGGTACTACTGAATAAACTCTAAGTTTCAAAATATTTGAATCACAGCTATTTACACTCTGTTACTAGTAAATTCATTTTTTACTCTGAGCACTACAATCTTATAGTCGTAATTTATACATTGATTTTTTGGGATTCCAAAATATATTTACTTGTATTTTAAACTAAACCAAACACAATATTAATGTTATAATGTTGATAAAAAATATCAATATAATTATGAAAAATGTTTATTTTTAGTTAGGTATAATATTTTATTCACAAATATATAGATTATTTATACTTATATTTGAAATTGGTAGTCATATTGCAAATAGCGTTGGATGGTTAAAAAAAAATCTCATTTTTCTGTTCATTTTGCCCCCATCCTTGATATTTAGGTTCAATCCTTAACGAGCTAATGATACAAATTATTGACGTACGATGCGCGCGTGACCTGTCAATCTGTCAATTCCGCGTATAACCGATATTAAATTCATGAAAAAAAGTGACGCGTAAAACGCATTATAGATAACATATTATTAGTACTATTATCACTATTATTATTATTATTATCATTATTATTCTCATTATTATTATTATTATTATTATTATTATTATTATTATTATTATTATTATTATTATTATTATATCATACACGCGAATGTTTGTACGGAACGGTAAACATGTTGATAGAAATAACAAAGCATATTTGTTTTGTATTTAACGGAAAGCCGTTTAAGTCGATGTGCTTACGTATCATATATTTTATATTATACAGGGTCGCCAAATCGCTGTCTAATGCATGATGTACACTTAACGCACATTACCGTAAAATTTAATCCCAGCATTTTAGGCAGATGCGCCTACACAACTAACTAATTTCCATTGTGACACTATATCGGACAATTATCTGTTCGGAGCACGTTGGAAATACTGCAGGGGAGTGTATCGCGTGGAATACAGTTACAGTTGCGATAACATTTTCACCGCGCTGGGACACGTTGTTTTCGAAACGTCCTGTATATTCTAAAATTATTGTTAATCCGTATTTGTTTTGATATAATAATGTAGCTGACAGGTTGCAATCACGTCGGGGAACACCTGAAATAACATCGATGGAATAACGCCGCGTGAAAAACCGTATAAAACCCGTGCACTCGGGGTTAAAAAATCAATTTTTGAATTTTCTGCACAATCTACACAGTTATTAACACTGTTATACACGCAAAACATGGCTGTCAAGATATCGATTTTCGCTCTCGTTCTGGTACGTACGATGTTTAATAACTATATTATTATTATCGATTACGAAATCGTTAGTTAGTATATTATTTTACTGTAAATATAATAATAATGTATTAATCTATATATTTTTTTAGAATCTTTTTATCTTTTTAAAGTCTTATGATTTATTTTAATAATGTATAACATTCAGTAAAACTATTATTTTATTAACTATTTAACTATTATTATGTATATTATGTTCTTGTACACATTATTAATTTAACTGTTCAAATTATTTTCAAAATAAAAAATGCCTATAATTTTATACTTTACACATTATAGGTATGATTTAAGCAGTGATTTTTTTTTTTTTTGAAAACTATTTATAAAATTTTGAAAAACGTTTTCTGTAATCTATATTATAAATTATGAATAATTATTTAATTTTGACTTGAGTTAAAACGTTTTATTAGGTACAAATGCTATAGTAATCGACCATTGAAAACCGATTTTTTTTTTTAAATTTTTAGGTAGTGGCTATTGCTGTAACTGAAGCACAAATTCCGACGACTTTAACTTTAAATTCACCATATGGCCTGACGTATTATCCAAAGGATTCGCAAACCTACAACGAATTGAAGAAAAGCTTATACGCTTTGGCCCTGGCAGTAGGAAATGCTTGTTTCTCGTCACAAGCTAGCTACGACTACTTGAGTTTCTACAACTACCAAGGTGTCTACCAATCAAAATTATCCGAAAGAATATCGAAGTTACAAAATGCTGAACAATACTTGCATGAAGCTTACCTCAAATACCAACAAGATTTGGCTAACTACAAAAATTCCTTAGCGATCCCAAATCCAACTGTGTCGTTAAATGATAATGTTAACATCAAGGACGATTACGTTTAATTGTACTTCTTTAAATTGAATTGTTTATAAAAAAAAAAATGTTTACACAATTATGTTAAACTCAACAATTGTTGTGCTTTTTAATATAACCGTTATGTTGAATAAATAATTTCGAATGATTTACGATGATTTATTTTAATTTGATTAATGTTTATATGTCTCATAAGAATATTGTCTACGAAGATAACAAGAAGACATTCAACTGCGTTTAAATGTAAAATAATAATCAGCCACTGTAATATTCACATATACTTTATAACATTCATATCATGTCTGCCAAAAATTAAATTATGTATAAAAAATACATGGTTTTCAGTAAAATGAGGTTATCCTACATTTTGTTTTTATTAGTTTTCAGTGGTACCGTTTTAATGTAAAATGTTAATAAAATTAAATCAAATATTTTGATGTACCTATTCTACTCAGCGTTCCTATACAATATATGCATATTAAACAGTACTTCTTTTTGACGCACCTTAATGTCTTACATCAAAAAATATGTTGATTACTCATGAATAGGGATTATATTATCTTATTTTAGTTCTCGCAAAGGATAACTATTTATAATATTAATAAAAATAAATAAACACAATGTTATACACTTAATCGTGGTAGTGAAATAGAGAAACAGTGTCAAATATAAATCAACATTAATCAACTCACTGTTTAATGCAATTTCAAATTTGAGTTGTCTAAAAAAATAAAGCTAATCGCGTATCTAAATGAAAATTGAAACATAATTTACGATAATTAATGAACAATTTGTCTTGTTATTGTTGGTCGAGGAAAATCAGAAACATAGGCAACAAATTCGTCAATACCGGTGAAAATTGGTAACAACAAACAACTTTACTCTTACCATTACATTATGATTATTATAATAAGCATATTATTCAAGTAATTTAACCATACGATAATTATAACAGTTATATTCAATCACGTGGACTAACACTACCTTTCAATTGCTAAGAAAAACACCCAATAATATTATATGATAAACGATGTATTTCAATATACTATTGTTATAAAATGTAAATAAATAAGCAAAATTACACTTTATACAATAACTAGTGATCCGATGGTTTCATGGATCTATACTCCCTAATTCTTAATAAAATAATGTTCAAATCGAGAAAAGACAAACCACAGTACCTTCTTTACCTATTTAAATAAAGATTATTCAGAGTTATAGTCAATGTGAATTTTATATCTGAACAAATAAATCTTCATTCTTGTTTTGAATACTATCGGGTTAGTAATTTTCACCTTTTTTTAAAAACAAAAAGTGGAAGCTAAATTCTTTGTTTTGTATTAATAGTAAAAAGTAGCCAGAGTAGCCTAACGCATATAATTTAATCATCAGAAAAACAGATTAGTGATTCCTACTAATATTTTATCAATAGATATATAATTACCTATCACAGAATACCCACACACCGTCAGCTAGTAGAACACAACATTATTTCCGAGTTCTCTTTCAATTTTTTATTTCCTACCGTAAATAAAAATCCTTGAAAACATATCCCCGTTTATTTGATAAAAAAAATTAATTTAATTTAACTCATACCTTAGATTTAATAAGTCGATTAACGAACCGGTATTTAATTAATCGTAATATCGTTTAAAGTTTAGACGACTCAACGTTGTTGTCACTCCGCTCACCTGACCTTTAAATCCTTACAATTAACTAACATGAACACGTACTACAGTGTATAAATACACAGTCACTATACGTATATTATTATAAACAGTGTTGCATGACCACGAGCGTCACCATGGGCACAATGTCATCGACCACTGTGGGGGAAGAACACAGCGGTATTTACTTTTTTCTCCCCTCGGCATAATATTATTATGTTAACACAACAGTCCATTTTCCTCGTTGGCTTAGCAGTCTCGAAAACTCTTATAACATTGGTTGAAGCGGTCATTACCAGAAAACCGTTAAACGCGCTACGCGAAAACAAACGATGAATTGAAATTTCGGTTTAAGGATTTAGTTCAACAATAACAATTGAGTTATCTGAATCGCATCGAAGTTTTAACATTCTATATACGTATTGATCCCTCGTGTGGATAAATTGTCGACATCATGAATAATATCGTTGCTAAGCATCATACTCGTATGCTCTGTGGATTAACATGCGAATATATAAATACTACAAGTGTATTTCGATAGGGAAAAAAAACAAACTGTTTCATTTTAAAACCCACTGTTTATCATAAAATAAATAATGAATTATAGTTACACAAATATTTTAGTACAATAATAACGTTTCATATATTTATTACGTACTTAAATTATGTTTAAGAAGTACGTTGGAACGTAACTTCGAAAAAATAAAATTTAAAATATAGTAGTCAAATACACGCGTTAAGAAGAGAGTTAAGAGTTAAGACTATAATATGAGACAATGAAATATTACTTTTCTCTAGAGTCTTTTTCTGTGCTACAAGATAAATGTTAAAATGTGTAATATTTTTTCTTGTAGAAATATTTCGAAGTAACTTTATAATGTAACATAAACTAATGTAGCAACAGATGTATTTTAAATTGTTATTCAGTCACTGACAGAATATATCCAAATTCATAAAGATATTATGATATAAACCAATAGCATATAGCTACTTTAGATAATCCTCATAAAACAAGTTTGAATTTGAATAGTAATATTTATTTTTCAATTTCAGAAAATAAATCTTAATATTTGTCACTATTGTTGAGCGCAAAATTCAATATTTGTAATCTACCAACATAGAAATTATATTATAACAAATAATTTGGAAATGTAATCAGTTAGATAACTAGATTGAATTTTCATTTGGCCTTTCAATAAATTTGTATTATGTTCAATGAACACAATGACAAAAATTTTATGAAATTAATTAAAAACAATTAATAATATTTAAAATTTTAAAATTTAATCAATTTAGCTTGTAATAAAAGTCATAATATAACTATAAGTTTTTTTAAAAATAAAAAATAACGTTATTAAAAATTATACCATGCCAAACTTAAAACGAAGTTATTCATTGTTATTACTTTTGAATACAAGGGCCAAACATTTCATCATACAAGGCACAATATTATTGAGACAATTAACATGAGTTTATATCCGTCAAGCGAACTTCTTCAAGATCTACTATTAACGTTAGACAGTTAAAGTAACTGAAGCATATAGCAGGTTATTATAATATTATTAATAAACATATTTATTATTTCTATTACAAATTATGATTATCATCATAATTTTATAAACACAATAACTCTGCTATTAATTAAAGAATATTGAACCCAAATATTATATTCAATATTTTTTTGGACCAGTTATTATTTAATCACTAATTGCAGTATATTTTTATAATAAGTACTTATATAAATTTAACTGTGAACAAATAATTCATTAAAGATTTTGAAAATGAATTAAAACATAAAATAAAATTTTCGTATGAACTTTGTCATTTTGTGAATTAAGTAATTGTATCTCATAATATAATAATTCTTGACATATATATGAACAATAGTTTTATATTATGACGTTTTTATTCGTCAAATATTCAATGTTGACTAGATAGTTAAACAGAGATTTCTGAAACTAAAATAATAAAAAAAAAGCATTTGTATTAAACGTGACGTTTAACTGTCACTCATCATTCGGTGATACACAAACATAGCGTATTTTGATTTCACTGCAAACAACATAATATTATATACATGCATTACAATATAATTATTTTGCCTTTGCAAAATTGTTAAACTCATACCGAAATACAAAAATTGTATTAAATTTGATGTTTTGAGATGAACAACGAACATTCTCAATGGTAAAATATTCAACGTAATTGCATAGTCCATACATGAACGAATAAATTGATACTAATCAAACATTGATGTATAATATACCGATGCTATAATATTTACTTTGTGTACATATATTTTTTATTTTTTTTTTTCAGCTTGTCAAATATTGATTTCACCTACGTCAACAGATTGAAAAGATCAAACACGGATAAAATCGTATATATATTGCCAAAATGTTGAGTATTTTAATCATTTAAAATTTCTGTAGACATTTGTAACAATTGTGGAAACGCAACTAAAAATGGCTGTTAAGGAATTTATTATCTTCTCCAGTTTGGTGGTAAGTATTTTTAAATATAATATTATAACATTTAAAACACTATAGTGGTCTGTTTTGAGAAATTATGTTTTATTTTTTCATTCTTATCGATAAACCTCACAACAAATTACAATAGAGTGTTTTCATTAGATCCATAGTACTCAAAAATATATAAAACTATTATCAAAACATGAGAATTATTTTTGATTGATACGTGGTGGAATCAAAGAATTAGGAGCATTAGGCGTACAATGTTTTCGTATTAATTTCAGTGATTGTTAATATAACGAAATAAGTATCTCGACCAAAAATCATTCTTCGTATCAACTTGGATATTGATAGTATATTTAATTATTGTTGTAATATAGGAAATTATGTCTAAACGTATAGCACATTATTTATATAATATGCTACTACGTAAATGACCATATCAAAAACATATCAAATCCAATGGCACTAATTATTCACTGCAGCAGTCATAAACAGTATTTGATTGAAATTAATAAATTAAACAATATGTTGTACTTAACGATTATAAGTGTAATATTACAATATTAACTCAGTGCGTGTTCTTAATTTATAAAATTTTTATTATTATTATTATTATTTTTATATTTTTCATAGTTAAATATACACCGTAATGCAACAATAAATTATGGCTGGTGCAGCATGTTTTTATTTCCATAATTCAGTCATATAGTGTAATAAAAAAATACTAGAAATTAATTTCATCTCTTCAAAAACTTTATGTCGATAAATTATAATCATCAGGAGTTAATCTTCATTTTTAGAATAAAAAATTAATACTGGTTTATATAGATTTAAGGATTTTAATTTATCAACTCATTTTACTTTTATAACAATAAATGTTAGAATTATATTAATTTTGATAATATTTGATATTAATGTATTATCAAATGGTTTTAGCTAAATACATATTATTATTTCGTTTACATTTATTTCGGTTAGTAAACCTATAAGTTATCACCAAAGTCTAGCAATACTCTGCCATATATATTTTTTAACTTAATATAAACTTGATTTACTCATTACAGTAACTTTCAGCGATATATTGTATAATAATATTTCATAAAATAAGCATAAAAATTGTACACCTAATGAATGCAATTATAAACGAAAAATTTGAAAATTATTATAATTTTCACTCTGCAAGAATTTTTAAGCAATTTACAATTTCATACGATGATGAAAAAAATATAGATGTTATAAATATTTTATATATGTATTTTTCTACTGTGTTTCGTTCGAATACCAATAATTTCTGATTTAATTTAGAGGACTACATTTTTATATATATTTTTTTTTTGTCAACTTCAGGCGATTTCCATTATCAACTCCAATATAGTCGGAAGTGGAGCGCTTATACAAACCCCAGCCCCAGTCAACCCACAATTAAATCAACAATTTTCTCAAATGAAGAAAGATTTGTATGACCTGGTTGAGCGTCTATATAACTTGATAAGTGATGTGCAAAAATTACAAGACATGCAAATTGAATACTTGGAGGGAGATGTGGACTTCTCTGCCATTGCACGTGCAGACAAGGAAGTGACTCAAACCCAAAATCAATTTATTTCTTCATTTATGAAATACTTAATGGATTCAGATGCATACTTACCTGGATACAATTATCTATACCCCGAATTGTACCGCCCAATCAAGCCCACACTTTATTCCCCAGCAATTCCAACGACCCAGATTTTGTAAAAATTGTTGTGATGTTATGTTTGTTTTCAATTTTGTTATTTATACTCGTTTTTGAAATCAAACGTAATCGATTTATATTGAAATAAAACAAATGAATCATCATTAAGCATCCAATCATATTTTGTAGTAAATTAATATATACATACCTGCTAGTGATCATATTCTCATTCTAATGAAATGATAAGTGTATTACCTTTACATTAATTTATATTACATTTAAGAAAATATCATATTACGAATAATATTTATAACTTCTGAAAAATATAAGTGAATTACAAGCGAATGCTTATATTTTATTTCTTACTAAAAAACGGTATACAACTAATATATATAAAACATTTATCACATGCATCATAGTATTAAGTTATTAATGTTGCTCAACGAAATCATATAGATGGGTATATATTTAACTCATATGCAAGATATGGTACTGACAAATATAATGACATAAGCATTCCGTTTATAAAATTTATTTAAATCAGTGGTCCCCTTTGAAGAGTTTCGAGAATCTCGCGTTCATTCTAAATAAGTCTAAAAAATTATAACCTTTTTATAATTTACAAATAATCTATTTAATATATTCGTTTAGTGGCATCTTTATCGATAGACACACGACAACAAATCATTTTTCATTTTAACTTTATCCTTGCATTGTAAAATACAAAAAGAAATTAACTCTTTAATGACTGTTTGCATCTCCCTAGTGATGGTTACATGCCACCCCCCCCCCAAGTTGGAAAACACTGGTTTACATCGTAAAATTGTAGTTTGAATTTTATGGTGAGAATCACTATAGTACAATATATATATATATAATATTTATCTACATGAATGCTAAGAATATTAATTGTTGAGAAAGTGCTCGCATACAACAGAAGTTTGAGCACATATAATACATTTTATTTCTGTGTGACGACAATATCGGTTGTTACAAAATACTACAAACCAATAAATGATAATATATATATATATATATATATATATATATATATATATATTATATAATACAATACGGATACCTAATACAGATATATTTACAAAAATAATGAATTTTGCCATGTCTTAACGTCGTTTCGAGCACCTGGCGACCATATTTCAATGTTTTTTTGGAGAGCAATAAAATCCATGCTCGCCGGACACGATAAAGGACAAAACGCATTATTGAGCGCAACTTTACTTATTATAATATTATAATACAGCAACGGTGGCATTATTGTTGGTAGTCAATTGACTTCTATTGACTGGATCTCTCCCTCCGGTGTCTTTCCGGTTAAGATGTTTGCGTTTGTGATCTAACTTTCTGCTTGTCACCGTCATATTTACATTTAATTATTCGGAATCCGGGAGCACAATAGTAGGTGTTTATGTTCGAGGTCACTGCCGTCGTCGTACCACGTATATCGTTTTGAATAATCACTACGTATTATACCGGATACATATAATACTGAGACTGCAAATTTCTATACGTCAAACGCGAATTTATGAGCGACTCGAATAAACGATGCATAGATTTCTTTTGTTATTGTTATTTTGTGTTTTTTTTTTTTTCATCTTTCTTTATTCGATTAAATGTGCACACGATTATTGCAAAGCAACTCGTATGAACTGTTTTACACGACATTATGATGGATCAATAAAAAAAAAAAAACTAATAAACCAATGCAGACATTATACAAAATGACAAAATGCATTTTGCCCACCAGCGGTCATACAAATGATAGAATGTGAGCTCAATAATTCGCATCAAGTTATACCGATTTTTTTTTTCATATTATTTTAAGATTATTCGGTAAAAACTATAACAGCTCAAAAATTGCTAAATTATATAAAATGGTTTAACAAATAATTACGACAATTATGAACAATTAGACATAGTACGTCATTGCATAATACAACAAATTATAAATAATAATGAGTTATTGTATAGTCATAAAATAAAAATATAATAATACAATAATAATATATGTTATCGTAAGAGATAATGAGAATGAGAAATTAATATTAATTAGGAGAAACTGGTTGAGAGAAATTTATTAAAAGCAGATGTAATAGTTAAGAGATTAACGAAATTTTTTTTTATTTTAAGGAGACATAATATAAATGTATGGAAATGGAAAACAGGAACAGATATTTGGAAACGAATTTTATTAGTAACAAACGGTCAATTATGGTTTTAAAATCGTCAATAAATTTGATAATCAATTTTTTGCGCATAATGATATTGGCATATGATTTTTTTTGTTTTTGGTTATAGCTGGGAGTAGGGAATTACATACATTTTAGACGATATAGTGAAATTGATACGGAATGATGATGGAGTTGTCTGTTTGATATTTTCTGTGGTTTACGATAAGTTTTCTAAACATAAGACACCTTTTATGCAAGGCTGTATTCGGTTCTGCGCATATTGGTGAATTCTGTTGGTGATTTGGTGCATTCCAAAGTGTAATAGCTATTACCACATTTGACACATTAAATGAACTGGTGGTAAAAATTTCTTGTACGGAAGTAAGCTTGAAAATCAAGGCATAGTAGAAGCAAGGAATTAGTGGTGGGCATATCCAGATTTAAAAAATCCGGATTATTCGGATTTATCAAATCTGAATTTAGTGAATCCGGATTTGACAGGTAATCCGGAGTATCCGGATTATTTAATTCAATTTTGCTGTTCGATGTTTCATTTTTAAATTCTAATTATATTTAAATTCATTAACATACATTTTTGAACGGGTATATTATATTTCTGATGCATTCAACTACCAGTGTTGATTTGTGTTTAGCAATAAAAAAAATTAATTAATCTGAATAATCCGAATAATCCGGATAATTCGGAAAATCCGGATATGAATTTAATTCAAATCCGGATTTGAATATTCGGATATTTGGAAAATTCAGATATTCGGATTTGATGCCCATCCCTACAAGGAATTGTTTTTTTAGTTTTGATGTAAAGAACCAAATCTTATTTGAAAATATCACTATTGTTTTCCGCTACTTTATTTAAATCGATCCCGAATAAAGGTAATTGGTATTTTGTAATCTGATATATGATATTATTAGTGTCCCCAATAACTTCATGACCTATAGATACCTGTTAAGCTGCCTCTTGTATCCAACAGTAGTGGATGGGCGGAGATACCTGATAAATACGGTGTACGGTTTCAACTGTTTATGAAAGTATGAGTGGAATTCGATCTACTCATTACCGGTTAGGTACTTAGAAGCTAAATTATAATTAATTACGCCTTGCTATCGGATAATCAGATGCCAAATTATTATGTTGTCAAAATATTTACCGATGGTATGTACTTGCAGTTTTATGTGGTTTCTGCGGAAAAAATTAATTTAATAAAATTATGCTATACCTACATTCATACATTGTACTATTTATACTTTGACTTATTCAAACTAAACTTTTAATTGGGTTTTAAATTAGATTGGTTATACTGGTACTATATATCATTTACAGTATAAACTTTTTACCGGTAACAATCAATAAGTAATACATTTATTTTTGATTTTATATTCTTATGAAACCGATGATCGGATTCCCGGTAAAAAATATCAAATGTTATTTGAATACTGCTAAGAATGAAATTATAACAATTTCATTCATTTAATGAATAACTACAATGTTTTGGTTAATTCAAGTGGTCAAACATCGAGCTTAAACCAATATTCGTCAAGTCTAAATTATTGTCAAGTGCTACATTTATTTTTTTTTTTTTTTAATGACAATATTAATTGTTTTGCAATAAAAACGATTATTCAACTTGTTAATAACATCACTCAGCCCAATTTACATTTTAAATGAAATAAAAATATATTATTATTTCACATTTGTTAATTAATAATAAGAATGAATTCAATGATTTTCGTTCAAAAAAAAAAAAAAAAAAACACTATTTCAACGTGTATATTTAATATATTAAGTTATGATTTAATAGTTTTTTTTGAAAACTTAAGGTAAACCTTTTATAAAAATAGTAAACTTAAAGATAATTTGTTTTATTTTTAACATCAACCATTCATTACAACTACATAAGAATACATATAGAATTATCAGCGTAACTAAAATTGTATTATTTTGTTTTAAAAAATGAATTACCCCAGTGGTACTGATCGATAATATATTGATGTTACAATAAAAATATACGAAAAGAACCAATGCAACTTTATTATAAAAAATAAAAGTATAAATATATTTACATTAAATTCGTGGCTTAATATAGAACTTACTAACTTTTATTTTGAATCCAATGCCATGTAAATATGATGGAATACATTATTATAGTTAGTGACCACGTGATACATTTTAGAAAATGTCATCATAGGTGGAAATTATAGTGGAGACGACTAAAGTTGTAGATATATATCCACCCCTTATATATGTTAATATTCTTCAATTTCCGGACTTGTAATATCAACTGAATAAATAATGTGTCTGGAATATAAATATGTTTGACTTTCGGGGAATATGTACTCGAATATAACTTTTTGAATTTATTTTTTTCGTTATTGGCGTTTCGTTTTAAAATATCATCATCTCAAATGACAAGCTTAAATTCAATAATTTCGATCTATACATACCGACGTGTAACGCAATACGTATAGTATTATATTATATGTGAACGTAGTCCATCATCCAATTATCATACAATCATTTCGTTGAGAAGAAAAAAAAAACTGTTTTCCAAACGATGTGCATCTATTTATTTTAAATTATGCAATTTACTGTTCTAACTAATTTTAAATGGAACTAATACGAACACGGTTTTAATTAAAACAAAAAAAGAATGCATTCGAATGAACTAACAGACAGTTGATCAATTTATATCATTTACTTGAAAATGCTCATAACGTCGTAAACCACGATACTTACTCAGCGAGACACACCCACAGAGTTGCAATATATTCATATAATCATAAATAGGTTAAATTTGTTATTCTAAGCCAACCTCTCTGCTGTGTATAGTCACTGTGTGTTCCCTGATCTCGGGTACGTAGAAATCACAGTGTCGACTCTATATTAAGATTGATTCGAAGAAATAAACAACTTAGATTAAGTTTATCTCGAGTTAAACATCAATGCAAGATGATGCGGTCGCGTCGATAAAAATCAACAACGCACGCTTTCAGAATTTCGTCTACCGTAAGATTTAGTCTCAGTGTGTATAATACAGATTAACGCATAACACGAGTTCCCGTCTTATGTTCAATAACGATTAATCGGTTAATACTGCTACAATACCTATGTATTTTTATGACGTATATCGGAGTTAAGGTCTCCACGTAAGGGGATTGACATAGAGCCGAACTCGGTTGACTAGGACATCTATAACTCGAAATCGTCGATACCACTTTTTCCTCGATCCCTAGAATTTCCCATTTAATCAGGACAAATAAATCTTATTTAACTCAAACATTTTTGTGAAAAATTAGAAATTTTTATTTTTACAATCATGTATAAAATTATGGTCTTTACCACCGAAAATAAAGTCATTACTGTAATATGCACTTAATCATCGAATGAAGAAGAGGAACAAAAGTGTATTGAAGCTTCTATTCCCACAATAAAATCACACAAACACAAATATGCATTATTATAATGAATTAAGATGGTCTGCCGAAAACAAACCAGAGGTCACTAGTGAATCTTTCGAAGCTTCAAATAAAACATAACGATTCACTACAAATGTTGCGATTAACAACAAAACTCGAACAAAATTAAATACCTTTTTTTCATAATTTTCCAAATTAAATTCTGTTTTTACATACCTTTTTGAAATTATTTATGATATACTCGTATAAATACATTGTAAATATTTTTTATTACATATTTTAATAAATACATAGAAATTTATATGTTGTACGGTTTTTAAAATAAATACATGTTTTGAAATTATATATAAATTTATCTACGATACTGAGAAATGTTATGTTCGTAAATATGGCAACTGGACATCAATGTTTTTCCGACTCCCTCCGCAAGTATTAGACTAGTGCCGATAAAGACAACAGCATTCAAGAAAATTCAAATAACTGTTGTACATTTACAGAAAGTTTGTCTTGCAAAATAATGCGGTTCGAGACGATTGCTCCTTCTAACTCAGTCTAAATTCATCACTCTGATAAGTATGCGCGGTCATAGTACATCGGCTGACACTATTGGATTTCGGTTTTGGCAAGGGAATATGCAGCCGACTGCGTTTCGTAACTGTATAGTTATAATATTACCATGTTTGGTCTGGCGGGTATATGTTAGTCACTATGGTGTATGTATCTAAATGATGCGGTTAAGGGAGCGATAGTTCCTCCGAAATTTCAAAAAAGCTTTTAAGTTATACAATTTAATTATAAATAAAATAAAAAAACATTAGTACAATCCTACGATGATTTTTGCGTACACATATTTTTTTGCAAAACATAATTTATCGTTTCAAACACAAAAAAATAAGTTTTAAATTGAATGTTTCTTTTAATACACCTACTTATATCGCAGCTATTAAAATTTTCTCTTATAATAATATGGAACTTATCTGTTCCCCACTGCCTGTCCACAGATAAAAGCATTTCTGTATACGCTACTCAACGTTGGCGATCGTTTTACAATCGGAATAATATCGAATATATACTACTACTCATTGATTTTCCAGTGGATGTTAGACTACACTGACAAAATCATAATATAACAACGAATATATCCGTTATCTATCACCTTCTTTAATTTACAGCATTTCGTCGAACGATCATCTCATCGATTATACTAATCCGATTAATAACGTGATGCACTGAAAATCGTCGAAGTTGTATAAGTTGTGCATATAGCGATTTTTTTATTCTCAAAAGTGATTCTATCAGAATGTCAAAAAATGCCATGGTTTTGCGAACTTTGTGTAGTGCCAACTTCGCATACCCCGGATGAATATCTGTAATCTATTGTAGTGGACGTCTTGTTAAATAATAAAAAATATGTCAAGGTGTATACTGACTATCTATTGTGCAAGTCAATAAGCACCGGTGAAATGGTCCGTGGTGCACTATTATAATATAATATTATTATAATAGTATTTGAAAAAATTGTCAACATTTACCGGGATTTGTCGGAAAACGTCAACGCAAGCACCGGTGACTTTCATTTCACCTAAACGCATATTTATCCAAAAATATGGAAATTATACATGTGCAATATCATTTACTATCACATTATTACAATACGTCATTATCACTGGCGCAACACGGTCGATATTGTTATTATTATATGTTTCATTTAAAATGTATGTATATTATACACGATTTATGTACGATTTCGATGTATATTTTATTCAGTCGAAAGTTATGCTTTTACGTTGGTCGCAACCTCATGCAAGTTTAACGAGCACGTCAATGATCATTCTTTGCGGAGATTAATCGTCATCTATGAATCATCACTTAAATCCCAGACGTACCTATGTGTGACCTAACCAAAAATAATTATTGTTGCTATATACATGTCATGGGTATGAATTAATTTATGGCCATGTGTAAACAAAACAAAAAATTAATCAAAGTCATCGATCGCATTCGTTCGCGGTAACTCGTATAAATATAGTACATAGATCCTGTATGTACATGGAAAGTATCAAAATAATATTATTATTCTTCCGTCGTTATTTTATTGTGTACGTCATTTATGAATTTTTATTATTCAAATAGTTATTCGACATGATTTATACTTGAATATTGTATCGGCTATTATATTATTATGGACTGAAACGATTGTATACGCGTTGTAATGACGACTACTCCGGTATATGATTTATTTTATGCGAACAAAACAAATTTAAAGCACCTTTGGGATCCTATATCTATATGGATACGCATCGGAGCGTTTTATCGCATACTTTTTTCTCCCGCCGTACGATAAGTTTAAATAATCGATACCAATAGCTAGTTAAAGTTGGTTTCATGTTCACGGTGTAACTTTAAGGGTCGCAGTAATTAATTTCTTGAGTAAACATATAAACACGATGTTATGTATGTACAAACACATGCAATATGTTTAGTGAATTATTTTAACAGAAAAAGAAACAGTTATATGAATGGAAGTTGACAAATGTTTATGGTACCCGTTGTAAATATATTTGTGTAATATATTTTTGATTTCTTTTTATGTCTATAGGTTTATGTTTGTATCAAAAAACAAAACCGAACGCACCGATAAAAATCCACAATAAAATCACGTCGTACCGACCGAAAAGTATATACACATCATGCGTGGCGGGCCGCGTACACAAATGGATTAATAATGGAGTACCTACGCATATGGATTTTAATATGGATTAAAATTATTTAATAACATGTACCTAAAGGTCCATTTTTTTTTTTGCTTAGTCAAAAGAGCATTTTTTTTTTTAACTCATTATGGTTTAACATGAAAAAAAAAGGAACTTTTAAGCCCCTTCCGATTGAATTATATTAATTATGCATGGTGTGACAGCTGTTTACACTAAAACCGACCTACCACATCGGGGTCAAAGAGTTAAAGATAACGGAAGGGAAAAAAGGAGATAGGAAAAAAATACCGTATCGGTCGGTGTAATTAAAGATGAACTGGCACGATAATATTTGGGTACTTCACTCCCGGCGGAAACAATAAATGGTAATAATGTGGTATTCTATCGATACGGATCGTGACCGTGGAACTGCGCGTACGGGATCGACAACGCGCTGCTCATCTCGCGATTTTTTAATCGATCAGTTGTTCTCTTGTGTGTATTTTAATATGTTTAGGAAGGTTGTACAATACGGCGTTCGTCAATATCAATCGGCGAACGGTTCGCGGCGTTTGAATTAAGAAATCACGTCTCAAACGTATGTATATAATATAGCAGACGGTGGCGCGTGGTGGCAATACAAAAATAGGTGTTGTAGTCCGTTCGACGCGAGGCGAACGAAGGCCTATGCCGTATACTACTAATATTGTTTAGGATCTGCTCACAGGGACTCGGATATAAAACATTACATTTTTCGAACAACACAATAAATTGTAGATGAATGATTGTGTACGTGCTCTGTTAAAAATTGGCCTACCCTATAAGAATGTAAGTGTTTTCATTATGGTAATAATGAATTACGATGCGTATTTTTCTGTATTTTGTATATTATTTTGTCTACATTATATTTACATATTGTCCATATATATATAGTCACTTAATCAATGATATTAACCGTTTTCGAGGGCTCAACAAATATGAGTATTTGTTGTACACTTTCAAATTTCAATTTCGTAGTTCACACAATTTTGCACCCTGGGCCCGACGAAACTATAGTGTAACAGTGCAGTGGCGATTACAAGCTGGTAAACAACAAACTGGTTGAAAGCCGTCGCAGTCACAGTCGGTACGTGCGCACACTCGTATTTTATGAAAGCAGTGTATCTTAAATCACCCGAACACACGTGAAAACGACATTTTATTGCAGGCGCGCGCATTTATCGTTGATTTATTTATGACGTTGAGGTGGGAAAGGGGTGAACAAATCGACACAGTATGTCTTAGACCTTGTTTTATCCCAACATCGAGTTCACGTCGTCCATCGACGGTGACGAACGTTCAAACTAAAATCATATCAGTTGCCGAACAAAGTGTAATATAATAAACATAATAATAATAATGATAATATTCACTAGTTTTTCCGAAGACTATATACTGCCGACCGTTTCCACCCTTATAATGGAAAACAAAAGGCTTCCATTACACGAAGCCATTACTCGTAATTTAACATAATACATATATATGTATAGGACATTGTTGTGCGTGATAGTTTTTGGAACTCTCCAAACTTCCTTCGACATGACGAAGCATCTATCGGTCGCTACAGCCATTATTGATTCGTTTTGATGTACAACCGCGACAGTACGCGATAGTTCGTTTCATAGCCAGGCGAGTTTATTATCTTAATAATAGGATATACATTATATGTGTATAGGTACTATACCTAGATCATTGCGATATCAAGCTTGATGCTGTCGATGGCAGCTGTTACACGTGATTTTAAAATCGGTCGGGAAATCGTGCATTTGCCATGTGCACCACGTTATTTCAATATTATGATCATTAAACGTGTACGACGATGTGCTAGCTGGTCGCGGGATAGTAGCCATAACAACTATGCGGTCCTGGTGTAATAATACGCGGCATACGGGGCAGGACACGTCATGACGCGCGTGTGCGATGAAATCCATGCGTAATATAGAACGTCAGCAGCGGTTCGGTTTACGTCCTTACAGCTATGTAGGATTACACTACGGTTGTGTGCGAAAAGGACGGTTCAGTACGATTGGTTTATGGTCATCGCGGTAATACCATTGTGCGATATCATTATATATAATATGCGTATCATCGCCCGACCTATGCACGAAACAATGCGTTCAAAAACGGTGAAATAACAATATTTTTTTATCATAAAAACCGATAATAGTTCTACGTTATAATAAATTGATAGTTTACTCCTGCGCGCATAACATCTTTTCTCAAGGTTTATGCTCGATACATAGTTCAACTAATCGTGTAATGCGTCTTTATTCTTAAGTATTATTTTTAAACCTTTATACTTCTGAATCTACTCAAAACTTCTGCGAGAGCCGTTACATAAATATGCCTTATTTCAATGCGAAACCGTAATACACATTATTGTTTCCATAATATTTTGTAACACTATACACTTACATAATGATTATATTATTACAATACGTACATCATATTGCTTTGTAACAATCACAAATTTTTCACTTTTTCATGCGCACGAGGTTCGTATCTGAAAATCGGTATGTTTAAATTGCAACGCAGTGCGATATTGATGAAAATCATTTATGGCAAAGGAAAAAAAAAACGTAATATATTCTTTCTCATTCCGAATTAGGCCATAACACTTTGGTTAAATTAGATCAATAATAAAATCCGGTTGGTAAAACCCAGAGTTTGGAATAAAAGGGTGTGAAGAACGATTGATATAAAGACGTTTCAAATAAAAGTGGTTTTAAATCCCGAATCGTTTACATCCCCGAATTCCAGTTGTGCAAAAAAGTCCCAAGAGTCTTGAAAAAAAAATATAGAATAAGATAAGATTCGTTTTAACAGAAATGCAATTTATTTCTCGATTTAAAGTTTAATGCCAATTTAATCTATTGTTTTTAATTTGTTTCTTACGTACAGTTTACCAGATAAACATCATAATTAAACCAACTGCACATCAACGAGTGTCTATGCGTTAAAAGTAAACAACTTTTAACTAAATTACAGGTTTTTAATAAAAATATTCTGGACAAAACTCAGAAGCGCTAATAAATGTCAAATCTCGCGTTAATTTTAAATAAAAATTTAATTAACTAAAATATTATTTTGACTTTAAGTAATTATGACTTAGACATTTTGATGTAATCAACCTAAGAAAATATTAATTAAATTCCTTGCGAATGACTCGAATCTAAGTTTAAATTAGTTTCTATGAATTTTTACTTCAAGATGGGGGAATTTTTTCGGAGAGAACAACGCCAAAACAAAATTATGTTTCATAAAAATATTGAAACTTTCCTCTTTGTGAATATTTTCACTACCACAGCGCGTTAAACTTTTAGAGACTGAACAGCAGTGCATTAAAACAATAACTCATATTTCCCTCATTCTCCTCTCTTTCTCTCTGTTTTCTCGCTGGAATATATATGATTATTTAATAAGTCGAAACTATAAAACAAGATGCTATCACATCTGTCAACCGTGATTCTTTGCTATTGTTCATAATATACTATTATTATAATATGACTGTTAACTAACGTTTTTCATTGTTCATTAAGAGACGTGTGCTCTTAAATAAAATAGTTTTAAATCTGTATAATTAAAATAGGGTTTTGTCTACCGTTCAATAGTTGAACCTATTTGGATCGCACTCAAGCGATTTTTCAACATAATAATCGGTGTGGAAAACTACCTAAACCAATAACGCATTTTTATCACAATTTTAATTATTCCTATGGATGGAGTGTCATGATTCGTTATTATACTAGCGGGGGTTCATGAAGACAGAAACATTTTTCTCGTGTGACTGTTACGCATTTTTTGCGTTGGCTATTTTTTTTTTCACAACTTTCGTTATAATAATATGTATTCGCACATGGTATTTTAAAATAATTATCTTAACATCAAGTGACCATTATATAATTTAACGGCATAACTCACCTATTCCAGCGGCAACGGAAATTATGATGGCCGACAGCGTAGCCGCATACCATGTTAATTGTCGGTTTGCCATTATTATAATATTATAATATGATCCGTGGAACGATCGCACGGGTTTCGTTGAGCTTTTCGTCGGGATGTTTCCACGATTTGCTCTATAATAGTTTATTCGTGTTCACCGCGCCGCAGATTGTTACGTCGTGTTCGTATACGTGTACATGTGTCCACGCACGTGTGTGTGTGTGCGTTTTTCCCACACTTAAGTTTTCGGGTTCTCGCGTACGACAAGCATATTCCCGATGCGATGGTGTAAATGGAGTGGTAGACGGGCGGGGAGGAGAAAAGGTTCCCAATATATTATATATATTACAATATGCACGATCACGACACTATATTATAATATAATATTTATATATATAATATATAATATATATAATATAATATATATATATATATATTGTATTATTATACTAGGACAACGATTCGTGTGGTTTTTATATCGTGTCGAGAGCACATATACAAAG
Source organism: Chaitophorus viminalis (assembly GCA_025469195.1). Lineage (NCBI taxonomy): Eukaryota > Metazoa > Arthropoda > Insecta > Hemiptera > Aphididae > Chaitophorus > Chaitophorus viminalis. The sequence goes on along the minus strand of JAIPRK010000349.1, from coordinate 34,918 downwards.
CGACGAAGGAAAAAAAAATTATAATAATAATATAAAAAAAAAAAATCGGAATCGAAACACGTACAATATTGTAGGTACGTGAAAAATCGTAACACGGGCCGATCGAACGTCTCGCATGTGTGGCAAACGGTAAAGTTAGTCCGGAGGGTCCGGCGGCGCACTTAGAACTCACACGCGTTTCTAGGGACCGTCAGACGACGGGACCAACGACAGCGGTAGGAACCGCCATCTGACGGCCGGCGATAAACGGGTAATCACTCGTGGCAGCTCGCGAAGACCTTGTTCGTTCTGTATGCTGTAGACGACGTGCGTGCATACGCACATTGGCCGTTTGTCGTTTTGTTCCGGTTTTAATATTACACAGTACACATTACTACTACTACTACTACTACTACTACTACTACTATTATTACTATTATTATTATTATTATTATTTCATTATTATTTTATTAATGACGGTTAAATATTAACTAACCCGTGAGTGCAAGGAAAATATCGATTAGCCTTGGGCTACGTACAGCGTGATTTTCCAACTAATGGCTAGACGCCTCTTTTCGCACATCAATAGAACCGCGTAAGGGGAAAAAACAGTTCTAAAAGAAGAAATAAATTAAATTTCTAACATAATTTTGAAAGGTAACATTTCTGTCTTCCCTCCATTCGATGTTTTCGAGTTTGCTTACATTACTTTTTGTCGTTCCAATAATATATTACCGAAGACGTAACAGAATTAAGATTAAGTCTACTTTACTTTTTGATATACATTCATATATTATTAGCACCGTACCATGATGATCACGGTGTCAGTGATGTAACAGATTTGATTCTATCGTAAGATTTTTAATCAAAAATAACATGCTCCATTCATTTCCCCATACTGTTTGTACTAATAATTACTATTCATTGGTCTCAATATATTTCAATCATTATTAATCTAATTTTAATGTTTTTTTTTTTTTTTTTTCATAACGTTCAGCGATAGTATTTGTTTTATGCGATCGCCGAAAATCATCCTTGTCAAGGCTTTATATATTTTCTGCATATAACAACACTGAAATTGTATCATAAATCATTTTGAAAATGCTTGAACTAGCAGATAATATATTGTCAGAATAAAAAAATGACTATACTTTACCCCTAAAATACCTATACCTTCTAATATAACCGATCACCAATATCTTACGATTTTTTCATATAAAAAAATGTTGTACATTCTTACTCGGAAAAATTATTCTGGCGTCATATTAGGAAATTGAAAAAACTATCTTTATTTTTATTGTATTTATTCTCAAATTTTTTGTCTCTCCATAATATAATATTTTAAATAAATACATTTTTTATTATTTTCGTACATTTATAATATGAATTAATGCAATAATCGGTCGCTAAAAATCAGAACTTCAGAATAATATATAATTTATTATCATTTATGACGTGTTTACAATCATCATTTTTTTTTAAATACTTAGTGACTATTAAATTATTATTTTCTAGGAATAAACGTAGAACACATTATATACAATATGTGTAATAAACTGCAAATTGACGATTAAAAACAGTACAATGATGTGAAAGACATAGAAGTAATTGGTTTGAACTAATTGATTATCGGGAACGGTTATTAATAATGTTTTATTGGCGCAATAATGTCAAATTGAAATACAAAAAGAAGAAAATTTGAATCCAAAATTAAAAACTCACCTGTCAAACTATGATTATGATTATGTTTAATGAACAATTAAAATGAAAACACTTAATAGGCATACGGAGAATATTTAGTTTTTACGTAATTAATATATTTTATATAGGTATACATAACGTGAAGAAATAAATGCAATGTTATAATAATGTTGTATTATATTGTCTGTTTACAAAGTTTAGTGAACGTAACAAATGTTATTCTAATATATATTTTATAATACCTTAAAAATCGATAAAACGGTATATATAATTAAAAACAATTTTTCCTTTGAAATAATTGAAAAATTCAGGAGTAAATGATTATTTATTTTCATATAATACCAATGGTGCTTGTAACCATAATATACGGACCATATTAGTATTATTATTATTATTATTATTATTATATATGTGCACATTATATCTTATAATTTTATTACCATATAATATTTTACTACACCTGTATATAATATAAGTAAATAATATACTAAACAAGGTGTTTTATGCGTAGGTAGTATAAAATAAGAGAAAAACAACGTAAAATATTGCCGGTTTTCAGGTCTCCACAGTATGGAAACTTTGGATAAAACACAAAATATGCACTCCCAAATATTTAATGTACGTATATTATATGCTTTTCAATGAAAATCAGTGTGTGTTGTTTAATTAATAATGCACTGTAAAGTTTGAGACAGCTATATCCTAATTAAACTGAAATCTAAGACTACCATACAATTAATAGTCGTATGTATAGCGATGGAATAACAAAATAAAATTCCCGTCAACGTTACATAAAAAACTAAAAATATAGAGGACATTTATTAAGAGTTGAGTAAAATGGACGTATTGTTCTGAAATATATTTAAATATCCATCCATGCGATGACGATGCACCTATGGGCTGTGGTAATAGTATGCTCCTGATTACAAACTACGATGTTCTAAAAATGTCATGAACATTTCACATCCAAGGGTTTCTTACGTTAATGAATTCGTGGTTTAAATAAATTTAAAAGTGTGTGTTTGATAAATAGGCAATCGAGTTTGTTTTGAGGAATAGATTCAGAAATGATTAGGTTACATTTTGAAGATTATTGTTTCTATACACTTGTATTGGTGTATAGACTTGCGTAATAATGCTATTATTGAACCGTCAATAATACATGCGATTGATTTGTATTGTATATGTAATTATGTATATTTATAATATATCGTTGACTATAAAGTGAAAATGGATTGAAACAATTAATTGGAACGTTGTGCACTAGCTTAATGAAATGCTGAGAACTCAAACATTAATAATTTAAATTAATACTCCAATAATACAAATGCTTCTTTGAAATGAATATGTCAATTAATTCATTATTCATTAGTTTAAGTAGATTTTATATAATGGATACTATGTCAACCATTATTGGTATCGATCATTGAATTTGAGTTATACTAAGCATATAGTAATTAACTTTGTATAAATATTACAGATTCTATTTTTTTCATTTATGTATCACTTAGTCAAACAATAATTTTGATTCTTAATATTGTAGATGGAAAAAATACCAATATAATCTAAGGGATAAAAATAAGTATCAACTTTGTATGCCACATTATTTTAGTACCTACAACTTTTAAAATTATAAAAAGAAATGCAGACATGATATATGTATGTTTTAAGCATAAAATAATTTATAATATTGTTAATAATACCAATAATTCCTCCTACTTAAAATAGTTTTTGTCGTGTAAAATTGTAAGCCACAAATCAAATTTTATTGTTAAACTTTAAAAATCAACTTAAATTTTGAAATATATTAATGAATTATTTATTATTGTTTTTTAAAAAAATAACTACTAAATAAAAATGTTTTCATTTGAAAGTAGTTGAATAATTAGGTAATTATTTTAATACAAAGAGCTCTAGTATAGGTATTTAAGATAAATAATAACCAATATTAAATTATAATAAATATAATCATATAAAAAAAACTGTTTATTTATTAATTATTGAATCATACATTTTTGATGTATCCTAAAAATTATAAATACATAAAGCACAACCATATTATTGAATATTATTATTCGATATATATACTAACGTATTTGTTATTCAAGGTTAGGTCAAGTATTTTAGCACACTCAATAAATAAATCAATAAGACAAAAAAGGGAACAGAAACGTCAATGTTAATTAATATGTACTCGTATTGTGCCATTAGTTTAAATTTGATAATTTCATCATTTGAATATATTCTATTGTTAAATAGAATAAGAATAAAATTTACATTATATATTTAAAAATGTTGAACCATTAATTTTTATTAATAAAAATTAGTAAAAATGATTAAACAAAATAATTTGGTAAATTAATTTTGTCCATATTTACAACACACTAAGAAGCTATTGATTATAGTATTATGTATATTAATAAACTATGAATTTATTTTATATTCTTCTGTTTACCTTTTATGTGCAGTGAAAATCCCACAAATATAAGAATTTATTTTTTAATGATTGACGATTAAATGAAAATCGGGCACCAGGCATATAGTGTTTAAGGTTTGGCAAATTTACAAAAACCTAAAAAACTAGTAAAAAAAATGTTACTAAGCACATTTCTTTACAGACATTTTTTGACCATTTTTGTGTATACTAAACTTTGCTAAAAATGATTTGTAGTACTATTTCTAAGTTTAAATTAATAAAAGTTTTCTATTATACACCACACAAAATAGAACGAGATGCCAATGTTTGTATATAATTTTCTTTCAGACTAAAATTTATAAGATTTGCATTTAAGTTTTGATGATTCAAAACTTGGTCAAATGATTTAAAGTATAATACCTCTAGTTAAACTCATAGAAAATTCGATGGAAAATGAATAGCTAATATTATTATGATATCATAATATGACAAATTATATGGCAAAAACTACAGCTACGATGGGAAATGTTCTCATCCGTTGTTTAATAAGATGTCTGCAGTGACTATGTCAAATTTTGCTCGGTTGATAGTCATTAAACCTATTGTAAAAAATATAATTTGATATTCAGTCATGATACTTCTTGACCGATAAAACTCAAATAAACGAGTTAACCCATCTTCTACAGTACGCGTTTGGATTTCGTTTATAGTGAAGCACAACGATTTGTTAAGAATGAATTATTTAAAATGACGAGAATCTATAGAATTCGTCATAAGCAAGCAATATATTTTTAATTTTCAAGTACATTAAATTTTGTTTCACTGATATACCTATATTATTATTTCAAAAAATATACTGTTTTACTTTTACTCATTATAATATATACAAAAGTAAATAGCGGTGTCCGTGATAGTGTTTAAATTGTTTGAAGTGTCCAAATAATTAATTTTAGTTAATATAAATGTATCATTTTTATAGATGATTAAAATTTAAATCTATGGATATTTTTTTATTTTTTATTGTTTAATTTATGTACATGTGTTTTTTTTTATTATTATTTAAAGACAATGAAATAAAATTCGCTATATCGTATTTATAATACATGCAATATCTTATCGAACGCATGTGATAATAATGCATGTAATACGGTTTGGTGCAGATATAAATGCGAAATAAAATTCAGGTATTAAAAGACCCCGGGGGTATTTAGGACCCTGGTGGTATAGAATTAACTCGATTTGCGAATCGTAATAGGTATAGAACAAGGATTATTTCATTAAAATCAGTGTTAATTTTATAGTATCCGCTAGTCGAAAATAATAATGTAATCACGGCGGTGAAATGCCAACACACGTATAATTTACCGTATAATAGGTGTACGCGAGTACCTACTAGTAGAGTACATATCGCCATTTCCATAACGATTTCGACACGACAGTCGGCATTTTTCGCACAATAATAATATGTACCTTCGTTGTTAAACGTATACGTAGGCCAGAATAGTGAGTTCCTTGTTTTTTTTTTTTTTTACTCACTCGTGTACCGAATGGATATTTCAACATGAAATCGTTTTATGTCCACAACACAACGTTTAACCGTACGCCGGTATATTGAACGTACACTATGCGGTAATCATCGTGTAGAAGATATCAATAAATATCCGATTGAATTAAATCATATTGTATTGTCGCATCGAAATCACCACGAAATTACTCCGTTCGTGTTTAACACCCCATCACGGATGATTATAATCACAACACATGACGACCGATATTTACTGCACAGTTCCTCCAACACCGCACATGACTGGAATATGTTTATTAATTATTATAATTCGATGCAGAATCCGTACAAATATTAAACGTCAAACGAACGAACCGAATAAGACATTGTGTACGTACCCGATTAAATACTATAAAATAAAAAAAACACGTACAAGTTGGAATCAACATATCAACGTAGGTATGTTTGCTTACAATTGAAGGTAATATTGTATTTGGGATAAAAATAATTTATGACTTCTCACAATATTTGTTATTTCTGTGAAAAATTCACTATTCGTCTTTTCATTATTTGACTCACAAACAGCTTGTACCTAATTTTGATTAGTTATGTAACGCGTAGGAGCAATTCATCACAATTCTCTGAATCACCGATTCAGCGTTACAGTATATAAACTGTAGTGGTGTTTGTGATTCCAGGACAAAATATCTCCAAAAATATATATCCAGGAAAATGTTTTCCGTAAAAATGTATCAAAAAAAAATATATCTTGATACAATATTTATTTAATTACATCTAATTAATTTAAGTGCAAATGAATATAAATCTGATTGAAATATTTTTTAAAAAAATAGCAACTTATTTGAAAAATAATAATCTAAGAAAATATCTTATTACAATTCAATACCATAAATTAACGTTAAGTTGTGAATAACTACTAACAAATGTTAATGCATTCCCACGGTCGCGCTCTTTTACTATTTTTAGTATTCGTTTATCATGACCATCATAATTTTTTTTCCTTTTTATACGAATTTGATCTAATAAACATTATTATTGGAATTTTACCTTGAAATAAGTAAATTAATTTTCATATTTTCTTTTATTCAATATTTATTATTAATTGAACGCATTCGTATTATGACACACTTACCTCTTGCAATGACCGTTCTTTTTTTAAAAATGTGATAAATTGCCTTATACATGGTTAGCTCCTAGTGCAATTAAAATGTTTAAATTGTAACAATGAATGAATAAAATGTATAACTTATTGCAAAATAATTAGAATAATATTAATTTAATAAATAAATACACTCAATATTATTATTTTAACAAGCTATATCTGGCTTAAGACACTCTTATTAGCTCTTCATAGCAGATATATTTTGAGTAATAGAATAGTTACATTAAAAATATGCGCGTACATTTAAGTATAAAATATATAAATATAGGTGTATTATTATCTGTTATTCACGTTTTTCTGTTCTTGATGAAAACTATCTTGGTTGTCAGGACTAATACAAAGTTGACATCGAGTGGTCTCTGTAATGTGTCAAGAGATCCACTCCAAAGTCCCTAGCCTTCGGGACATCCGTAAACCGACACGTACGATTTTATCTCTATGTTCGTTGTAGGTAGGTACATCTCATGTGTCCGGTTTTTTTTTTCAAACAAGTCTGTTACACTGTTTACACAACTCAGCTCGGTCTGTTAGCCCCTGCTATATTATTAAATTATTATACTATGAAATCAGTATTCCCTCCTTATTATTTTTATTTTCGTTTATGAGAAGGTATGTATATATTAATGTAGATGCGTATGTTTATGAAAAAATATCCAACTAATTAAAATAAATTGAGTGTTTTCAAATGTTATTTTATTATTATAATACGATATTGATATAGATATTAAATTTTAATTGTACATCCTTATTATTTTTCCAAATAAACAAAAAAAAAAAAAAGTTTTAAATACGTCTTATTAAATTATGTTTTCCACGGATTTTTTAATATTTTGTATTGGTCTACTTCGGTTTTTACAGTGGGCTTTACAATGCGCCATGACTAATGATAAATCTATAAATAAATAATACTTTTTTTTCTATGATAAACATAATTAATTTTATTAAACTTAAATAATTCTTTTAATAAACTATAATTTTTACCAACATAAATTAAATATTTCATTTATTAAATTCTACATATTACGAAGTTTCCTTGTAAAAATCACTTGGGTTATAATACTTTTTGTTTCTCATTAGAATACGTTGTAGTTATATCAAAATAACAACTGTGTCGTATTAAAATTTCATTATTTTTTTCGTGGAACCTATGTCCTATTTTTATTTTTTTTTTTTTTATACATAAGAGGTTTTGATTTATTACATAACTAGTAATTTTGATCACATTTGAAATTTCTTTTTTAATGACACTTAAAATTGCTTTAATATTTTAATGTTTTTGTAGTAATATATTATAATTATAATTTCTTAAATTTTGAATGTTTCATATGTAAATATATTGAAAATGCTAAATTGTATTAGCATCATTAGGAAAGTTTTTATTCATTTAATAGAACATGAAAAGTCAAAAACACTAAATTTGTTGACTAATAAATAAATAATAACCTACTTAAGTGATTAAATATAATATGCATAATTGTTATTAATTTTAAATAATATATAAAATAATAAAATTTGAAACTCCTACTGTGAAGATAATTATTATAATTCTATAATTTATAATAATTACATAGTATAATAAATTATTATTTTTATTATATGATTATCAACATAATTATTTAAACACTTAAAAAATGAATGATCATGACTCCATAGATTTTATTATTTGATAGTAATTTGTTGCTTAAGTTGCTTGTTAATAACTCACTTTATTGACATTATGATGAATTTGACATTTTGCACTTTTCTAGTAATGTAAAAATTCAAATAATTATTGCAGATAACTTAGTGTCAGTTAAATATCTGTTCACCAATCATATATTTCCAGACGTTAAATGACTATATTCATATATTCTATAAAATTCGATACATGGTTTTTTTATTTCAATTTAAATAATGTCATAGCTAAATAAATAATAAAAATAAAATACTGATAAGATTTTAGCACATAGAAAAAACTTCTTTCTTGTGGTGAGTCACTGCTTTAATAATATATTGTAATTATAAAACGGTCACGATTAAATATGTATCACTAATAATATTATATAATAATTAATATAATATTTTATTAATAATTGTATGTATATTAGTATTTAAATCACAATATTTTTTAAATGTAAATATTATAGTATTTATTTTATCTAAAACAAAAATTATTAGAAAATAAAATGATCATCAACATAGTTGAATATAATCGATTATGCCTTATATCAATTTTAATAGCCTTAAAAAAAAAACTATGGAAAATTTAATAATTTAATAAATAAGTGGTCTTATGCGTAAATATGTTAAAGTTACAAAACAAATTTCCATCGATATATTAAAAATAAAATCAATATAAGTAGATGAATATTATGAATTATGGAAAACTACTTAAAATTATGAATTATATTATAGCTTATTTTTATTACAATGAAACTTATTTATTTATTTATTTCATATATAATTTAAGTAAAAACATAATTAAACCCAGTCAAATTAAAAACAAACAATGTAAAATCAAAACAGTCTGCATCAATGAATAGGTATACTGCGTTTAAATGTGATAATATTATATATGTTATTACGTAAACTGCTGCCGATTATTATCTTTATTTAACATATTTATTATTATTTGATAATCTTGATAATTATAGCATTGACAGACAGTTTATTAATGTGTTGCTGCAAAATATTCTTATATTATATTAATTATATTAAAGTAGGTTTATATACACATATCTATTTGTATGAAACGCCATATATATAAAAGTGTGTAATTTGTATATCTGCAATGGTATTCATTACATGCATATAATATACTTCCTTCCATTGGATATATTATTATTTTTAAACGCATAATAAATATAGTTACGTAATAAAATCGACAAAACTGAATAAGAAAAAATAATTATGAGTTGATACATTATTGAAAAAAAAAAAATAATAATAATAATAAACATAAAATAATATTTACACTCGAGATGGTAGAATTTACTTTTAATATATTTTACTCGGTAGAAATTTTTTCGAAACAGATAATTTACACTATACATAGTATACGTTGCGAGTTCACTATAAATACATAATAATATAATTTCAACGCATTTTTATGGCGCGTATTATATCGTATTGTTTAAGCTGCAATACGTACCGGTGGTGGTTTTGCATGGTTTCTCGACATTTATGGAATTTCAAATACTTGCGCATATTTCGCGGAGCCGCTAAATAACGACGAAAACATTTTCAATATTCACTTGACAATAGTATTCACTTGGAAATTTACTCTCGTTAACACTACATGTTTTTAATCATAATCTGACGTAATAAAGTGTTCTTTTCTTCAATATTATCCCGGCGAGAAGGTATATAAATTCGTTGGATGTTTCGGCAAGTTTTACCCGATATGCTTAAGGGTTTCGAAAATATAACAAGAAAATTGGTCCCCGGTGTATACAAAAAAGTGTGTGTGGACTTATATATATATATTATAAGACAGAAATGCAATAATTGTTTCTACGACGTATTCCCCTTTTTTTTCCTTTTTTTCGTTTTTCCCCGTTGTTTTGCGTTGTTATTGTTCTCTCGAGAAACACGAAAAGAAATAAAATTAAACCGTACCGGAGCTTTTTTCTCATTTCATTTCAGTCGACGCGGGTCGGCCACCGGAGACGTGGCTGCTCTCGCACGCCCCACAAAAACGCTCTAAACGACCAAACCGTTTCATAATATTATACGACCATTATTACGACCTCGAACGTCGTGAAACGATGTCGGTCGGGTTGATCGTGATCGCATCGCCCGTGACAATCTTCGAGTACACGTTTACTTGGTCGACGTACGCGGGTCGTACAGAATCTCTCTATGCCTATATTATACATGCGATAAATATTGCAATAGATGCATGTATGTGTATATATGTGCAGTATTTTATTTTGTTTGATGTAACCACTATTGTTGTTATTTTAACTTTATAGTAAAAAAAAAAAAAAAACAATACTATAAAACTAGAGAATCGTGCTCAACTACTACTACAGTTTTTGTTGAACACGCACTTCTTAGTCCGTTCAGTTGTTTATGAGATTTGCTCATATAGGTGTGGAATTTATTATATGTGTGTACGCATCGAGTGGCAGTAATGCGACTAACATGACAATAGGCACACCGCTGCACCAGCTCCCATGATCACTTTTGCTAATTTTTTTATCCAAACGTTGGTTTACCAAAAATATACTGGTATTTTATTTATATATACATACCATATATGAATACAGGTAATGGTGTAATGATAATCTTCCGACGCTTCACCGTTCGAGTACTGAGCACTTATCGTAAAGATTCGTTTCGCGCTCATTTTTCTTTCTCTTTCGGGCAATAAAATAGGGTCTAAAAAATAAATAAAGCCATAACGTTCAAATACTGTTCGATGTACGGACCTAAATTAGTGTTATCGCTTTTGTAATAAATACTATTATAACACACGAATACTGTGACTAAGAAAATATTGATTTTTTTTTCAAAAATATTATTATACAATATAGTGCATGATATATCATTTAAAAATTACCCATAAATTACAACCAAATAGAGTGTAAAATACAACAACCAAGGTATTGAAATGATGTTTGATAGGAACCTAAATAAGTATTATTGTTATAATATTTAATATTTATAATGAACACTATTGTTAAAAAACCACTAACATCATGTTTATCAATGCAACGTTCTAAATCCCACACTTATCATTTCAGTACCTATTCCACTAGGCTGTGACTAAATGTAAAGTTATAATAATGTGATTATAAAATGTTGTATTTGCTTATCACGCAAATAAATTAAAATTATCTACTTTTTAAGATAATAACAATTTACAATATTTAGACTTTGTATAGTGGTACATATTATATTTTCTATTCTTTAAAAGCTTTTCATCGCAACCCATCTCCTCCATTTTTTGCTAATCTTTTCAGTGCCTCATAACTTGGTAAAGACATTTTCTTCTTGAAATTATCATCCAAAAATAAGTATCTGTCGGTTGTTGTCTTTTTGTTTTTTCCCCATTGATACCATTCCATGTTTACGATGAACAATCCTTACTACACGACAATAATAATACAATATTATGTTTCACGTAACCAGGCAGGTGGGCATGGTGATACATTGTAATATACACACGCGATAATAACAAAAACAATAGAATATTACTTAGTCATTTGATATCGATTACAAATGTTCAAACTCAAAACTACATTATATACACTTGTGTTCTGCCATAGTTATTTATTTATTTTGGCGTTGTAAAGACAACAGTTACTGAATATAATCGAAATAATTAATTTGTAATTAATATCACTGTTGTATGATTGAGGATTTTTTTTTTTTTTACTGGAAGCATGTCTGAGATCATATTATAATAAACCTGACAAAAAATATAGCTTGAGTGGCTGACGCCTCTGGCATAGGACGTGTTAGTCGGCATTAAATGAAATTCACGAAAAAGTATTCCTTTGGGAACTTAGATACCTTTTAAAAGAGTTCTGACAAGATTTAAAAAATATTCGTATTTGAATATCGGATTCAAAAAAAAAAAAATTAACATCTGCTTAGAATCATTGATACTATTCTTACTTAAATCACTTCGATAACCATTTGTAGCTATTTAATGGTAAATTTATCAATATTTTGTAAACTTGAAACATATTTTATAGATCTTGCTGTTCGATAAATAATCGATAGAAATTATAACTTTATCACTGGTAACGGTATGGTATACTTACTTAAAAATCAGTTTTTTGAATAAGCTCACATTTCAAACACATTTTCCAATTTTTAATTATTTTAAATTTGATAATTTAGAATTGGATTACTAGAGAAAACTGTAAATACAATAATGTATTGGTGAAAGTAGGTCTAACTTGGAATAATTCGTATAGAAATACACTGTTTCCGTTTCATACGGCTGAGCACGGTGGTGGCGTATCAACTCAACATGATATACTTACGTATATGAAAATATTCACAGACCATATTATGCACATCTATACATTACATTTACAATATTTATATACGAAGACTAACGATGTGATTACACGCATATGTAAGAGTGGGCACAATGACGAGTCGGTGACAATCGAAGCTGACGGAAGGAGTACATCGACACACCGTATTACATACACATGTGTGTGTATAAAATTTATTATTTATATACTACTAGCTTTCATCACCCAGTGCTGCACAAGGCTTAATTTGCCAGTATTATGATTATATATGAATGCAAATAACACTAGGTTAAAAGTTGTAAATAATCAAGATACGCGGTAATATTGTGGTGGTTCTCTCTTCATATATTGAAACTTCTGACCTAAATACTTAATTTCATATTCGTAGCTTCAGCGGTTCGTGTTCTTTTTTCCAGTTTTACCACTTTTGAGCTCCATAGAGGTAGAATTTTAAACAATTCTTTGTTTGTGCTATTATATGTTTATATATATATATATACATATATGTGTACACAATTTCGATCAGATGGAGCTCTCCGATACGTATAAAGACATAAAGTTAAGTATAACCTTTCTGACCAGAAATTTAATAGAGATATTTAGGAGGTCATATTTTAAATTTTTTAATAGTTTTTCAAATAACTGAAAAAAAAAACTGAATAAAATTATTAGATCATGATATTAGTTATTTGATTGTTATAATGATAACCGGTAATTGAAAAAAATATTATACTTCCAACCCTGAGTTCAAACTACTATCAACCCATAAAAATACGATTTCAAAAAATCCTTTCTTAGTGCTCACCTACGTTGTGTAAGGTACCCGGGATATCCTGTACTTCACTTCAGGGATTACGAAATACATGTGTTACCGTAGGATGTTGAAAAATAAACAAATCTAAATGATTAATGATTTTGCGATTAACTTCTATAGTTGAGATTAAAACATGCTATACGATGTAGCCGTCCAAAGTGAAAGAAAAAAAAAATCATGATAATAGAAGTTTCAGAGAATATGGGTGACAAATATTTTCATTTTCACATTTATGAATATAGATATTATGTGTGCACGGGACGCGAGTGGCCCGTCGAAAGCAAGCGTCTTCGAAGATGCGTTTAAATTTGTCAAAAGCGCGCATATAATATTATTATTATATATGTAATATTATATAAGTGATCGATCGGAACCAATGACTTGCGATCCAATTAGAATGGATGTAATGCGGTAACCACGACACGACAATTCGGTGCTATACATCCATCCGCCCACGGTTGCCCACCCTTTGCGGTGTACACGTGTGGGATTACTCTGTATGTATATGACCTCAGACATCGCGTAGCGCCACCACCGATACAATGGAACCGACCGCGACAATTACGAGTGATTTGGCGAAAATGCATCAATCGCGAACGACCCGTTTAATGTACGTTTTTGATCGTCGAAATACGTTTACGTACGTGTCATGAGCCGTAGATATCCTTCCCTTTCCAAAAATATATATATATATATATATATATATATATATATATTTACTGTTTTCCATAACTGATCATTTTACTCGATTTACCTTACATAAACCTATAACGATTATCAATTTTAATTATTAATATAACCTATATATAGCTACATAATTAATATAAGCATATACTTACTTATATACTTTAAAAAAATTTAGAAATACTTATGAGTTATATATAAATTATTTTATATTTTATTTGACAAATTAATATTATAAATTATTGATGGTAGGTAATATTAATAGTAATAATATTGAATAGGAATGAATTATCTACTTTTTTATAATTAAAAATTTGAATTCAAAAATGAAATGTTTTTAAATAAAAGTAAAAAAAAAATATTATATAATTAAATGGGATTTTATCAACAAATCCATATCTGTAAAAATAAAATATATGCCTATAATTTTTGTAAAATATTTATGTATAGTTTAGAATGTTTAGATTTAATGTCAACAGTTATAAACCTAGTTATTTATTTTTATTTTTTTTAATTAATTAACATCCTCATCAATTGCTTTCCCATCATTGACCTAATTGTCATAAAAATATTTGAAGCAAAATAAAAAGTGGAGAAAATTATTGTACTTTTTGTTTTTACGAAAAAAACAGAAATTTGAACATTGAGAGAATAGGATATCTTATTTTTGGAGAAAACTATCCCGACTGTGCTATGCACTCTATATTGTCACGAGGACCCCGGGACGACTTCGTGGGACCATAAGGCAACTGTATATAATGACAACAAACCAATTTTCATTTTTCTGATAATATTGTAGTGAAAAAAGAGAAAACAAGAAATTATAAAGGAACCAATTTTTCGGTTTTAAGGAGTTTTAAAACTGCGAGGAAGGGGTGCTAAATAAGAACCTAAAAGTACTCAATTACCCTTTAATGAACATTCCTCTCAATGTTTGTGGTTATGGTTACGATGAATATTGAGTTTGGTATGATGGATACTGAATAAAAAGTAAAAATTGAAAAATAAATTATGAAAAATCGGTTTTTATCTGTTTATCTGACAGGTTGACAAGATTAAGAAAATCCTGTACCAGTGCTCTAATATAAATGTTCTTTGAAAGTGACGAGATTTTGACAGTGTATTCGATATATTTCAAGGATGTCACAAACGTTTTACATTGCAGCCTTTTATATAAGATGCTCACCATCCACAGCCAATGTAAAAAATGTAAACTGTTTATGAAGTTAAATATTATTTCTAGTTTCTATTTCCCTCCGTCTCTCTCACACTCCATCTCATTATATCTCTATCTTAGCAGATTTAAGTAATGCTTTTATGCTCATCAAATTGTATACGTTAAATATAATGCTGTTTGTATATGAGTAATGAATTACTAAATACTTCACGACATAATCAAGCCAACTTGTTAAAAGTTAAGTAAAATGTTGTGGTTCAATTGTTCAACTATTGAGAACTTTATGTAGAACACTCAAATATTTTTCACAAAATTACGTATTTCGTCGCTCGCATGACTGTTTGTTTTAAATTATTCGATTGATATAAACGTGAAAACTATCCACTAAACGTTTATTAATCGTTATTATAGCGCGCGAATCAATCAACGAAAAAAAAATATATAATACTATACTTTTATTATTATTAGAATTCTCTAAAAATATAAAATATTTTACAGCTGATCTACTCTCAATAATTTATCAATCGAAAGGATCGCATGCAACACTCTTCCACGCATTTTAATTACACGATACAAATTATTCACGTCACCAATAATGTAAAAAAAAAAAAAACACATAGTTGCAAAAGCATTTTTTTCGTCTAGCATTCAATATTCACCTTTTGATTATTTCTCTTCGTGTAATTTGTATATTGATTTCAATATTTTTACGTGTATAGATTAAATCGTAATTAACTATATATAATGATCATTGCGAAATAATATACTAAATAAAACTGGCATTGAACTCTAACACGAGTCCAATATGCGTTTCATGTTAAACATCAGTACTATGTTAATGCCATTGAAATGTACGTATACAATATACTTTAATAATATACTCGTTGTAGATAATGGCATGCGAAGTAATATATGCAGTCATTTTTAACTTTGTTAAGAGGATTAAAAATAAATGTTCGTAGTTTAATTCATTACATGATACGGTTTAAAGGACTTTTAACACTCTAATAATACACACACACACACACACACCAAAAATCAAGTAATACTCAGGTCGATATTTTTAATCGGATTCGTTTTATTTTGTAATTCATATATAGGTATCGATCAATTTTTACCGTCAACAGCAGCAACTATATATATATAAATAGACAACAACAGTGACTAGACAACGGCACGTAAATTGTCCCGGAGTACTGATGAAAACGAACCTTTAAAAAGGAATCACAATGGTATGGCCCTATATATCTAACCAATAACTAACAAATACATGAGGACGATCTATTCAACCTAATAACGAGGCGGTGATAGGTGTACAATTGTACGTTTCATGTTAATATAGGATACTCGTTCAAAATCGGTCCACTCAGTCCCAGACTTTTCAAACAACATCACAATGTTTTTGAACGGCTGGTGGCGGTAACTTGAAGATCGAACTTCCTATACGGCGAAGAAAGTTTTATACACATACTCACTTGAACAAATGTGAGGACAGAATTCATAGAAAACCAACTCAGCAGGATTTTGTTTTGCACAAATGGTACAGATTACCAAAAACTGAAAAAATGTAAGGGGAAAAAAATTGAACACATCAGTTATCATCAAATATCTACGTTACATTGGTACCACAAATTTAAATTTTTCAAACTTTGTTTTACCATAATATATTGCACCATAATTTGTACCAACGTTTTCAGAATGTGTTGTCTAATATTTATCTCTCAAAGTCAATTTTTACTTTTTAATTATAAGTTCCAGGGAAACGTTTCTCTGGTACCCATATCAAATCGATATAAAGTATGGTACAATTAATGGTAAAAAAAAATTTTAAAATTAGACTATGGTACCATATATGTGTATATCTGTAACATTTTTTTGAATTTCCATTATTTTATTACACGAGAGTTGATGATGAATTACACACATACATTTATAATATTTTTAGATCGAACAAAAAGCACGAATGGTATTTCCATTTTTATGTACCTCCGGATCATTACATGCATGATTATTATTTTAATACCTTTTTTTTTATATTACTCAAACTTGATCCTATATCTGAAAAATGTCATTCATTTGAATTTTATCACATAGTAGAAAGTAAATTTTACAAGCTAATACTCTTGTAAAAAAAAAAAAAAATTAATTACTAGGTATAAGGAATAATAATATAACACCATGAATAAATGATAATTGCATTAAATTTAATATACATTTATACATTTACTTTATCTCAATAGTATTTTTACTTTGCGATAATTTATTTTAAAAAATAAAAATTTTCATTCTAATAGTTTTAATAAATATTTAAAAATTAATTGTGAAGCCCTTGTTAATATTAATAAAATAATATTCATTAAATCCTCGGAGAGTAGATAAATAAATTATTGGGCTAGAATAAATGTATTTTAAATTTAATGTACTTAGTATTTATTCATGATATCATATATTTATACTTTAAAGTACTTAAAACTTTTATTCATGATTACTTTTTTTAACTTAGCAATTCTTTTACGGACTTCCACTATGGATTTTTGTTGGGATATCAGTAGGTAGTCTTTTTATAACATATTTTTGTAATATCTATATGTAATATAATTTTCAGGTTTCAACATATTTTAATTATCTATTATTTTTGTTTATTTAATATATTCAATTTTTTTATTTTTTTGTTTTTATTTTACAGTGATATTTAATTTTTATTATCATTTTTGTATTATTATGACGTACACATTCTTTAACCTTCGAAGCCATAGTTCAAAATCTATTAATGTGTAATTGCATCGTAACCAATGATTTTAATTTAAAATCAAACAGAAAATTGAAATTAACATTATGACGGTTAGTAAAGCGTGATAGTTGATATCGAAATATTAGCTTTTACGGAAGTGTCACCATGTAAACTTCGCAATAGTAACTATCACACTTTCATTTTTACTTTATTATACTTTCATACATTCATGATAGTTTTTCACGAGAGTGACTATCGCTATTTTCTGTCATCGGGCGAGCGCGGCTTTATATACTACGGTCATGACCGTTTCACTTTTTTTTTTACTTAGCTTCGATCACTAGCGTGACACTGGATAAAATTAATTGTCAGTTAAAAATGTATACAACAGAACAGTATTATGTATCATAATCAATATCCAATACAAACATAATAACATGTTATAGGTAACGGGGAAAAATGTATTTTTTCTTGTTCCTACTGTAAACGATATAAATCGATCACTTACGGATTTATCTATCCCTAGAACACAAACTATTATAAACAGGTGTTGCGTAACATTAAATTTGATTTGATAAACAGCGTTTTATAAAAAAAAAATAATATTAAGTATAAAAAACAACCTGACAACGGAAAAAAATTACGTAAAAAAAACAATTAAAAATGTGAATAAAACAGAATTATGTATAGTTAACTAAACAGAGAAAAAATAATCCATGATCATTATTAGTATTTACTTGAATAAAATAATATTAAATTTCGTTGTATTCTGGTGCCCTCTATAGTTCAACAATAATTAATATGGTACCTATACTATGAATTGCCAAACTAATTATGTTGCATCTTATTTATTTTATAAAGATTTATTCAACTAATTTTTATTAGGTAGTTCAGTATTAATTCGTAACTGTTGCTTCTGTTTGGTCCATTAGAATTTTATGCATTTGGTTTGTCATATTATTTTATTTTATTTGTACTTCATGCACACGATATTGACTTCATATGCGTGATGATAGAAATTCTTTCTTTGGCCATCAAATGTTCATGTTTTAATTTTTTTATGACCAATTCTTAAACTATTTATTATTTTTCATGTTAAATCGCAGTACCTATAATTATTATTGATGAACTACAGAGGACACTGACTACAACGGAATTCAATGTTCATTTAATAAATACTAATAATAATCGTGTATTGATTTTTCCCGGTTTAGTTTATTACACGTACTTTTGTTTTATTCACATTTTTTTATCATGTATTTTTTCTGTAGTAGGATTTTTTTTTAAAATTTTTTCTTATTTAATTTATTTTATTATTATTATTTTGTAAACTCTTTAAACGAGGGTTAACTCGATTGATAAATTATTTGGATTTTTCATTAACTTACAAGTAGTTATACGTCATGCATTATTAAATCGGGTTTCCTCTACGGAGTTGATGTTTTTAATTTATATGTATTTAATTCATTGATATACATAATTTATAATATATGTTTTTAAAATAGGTACATGAAAATGATATAACCGATCACAGATAGTCCGTGACGACTCATAATAGGACATCGGTGGCGATAAACGACGTACGTTATTAATTTATTACGTCCAAAGCAAGTGCGGCTAAAAGGCAATGGTACCTACAACCTACATAAAGTTAATTCCACTTTCCAAAATTATTAAATATAGCTAATTAACACTCCCGAAAGCTCACGAACATCTTAAGTTTTTATTTCATCAAAATTGGCCCATTACCTTAATTGGGAACATACATACATACTCTTACTTACACGCATATACACATACACCAAATGCAAATAAATACACCAAAACACATTACCCTACTTCTACCACAATCGGGATAAAAAAAAACACTCATCACGTGTCCATACGATCAAAACGGGCCAAACCGAAATCCATCAACGACTGTCGAACATCGCACAGTTTTTGTGTGAATTCCTCAAGATTCTCCTGCCACATTCAGACTATTGAAAGCGGCACGCAAAAACGTCCGACAAACTACTCGTAAGTCATCTATTGTATCTGAGTCTGGATCCCATCGTCACCTTCACCATCCACCTTCCCGGCCGTATCGGTTCGATTGCATTATGTCATCGTTTGTCGTAAAAGACTTATATCGCTTACTATTGTAACGGAGCAAACCACATCAACCACGAAACGGTCCTTTTTGGCATCTACTACATTAAACCGCTCAATAATGACAAGATCAAACAATACCAAAGTAATAATAAGTCGTCAGATAACGTAAAAGAACTTATGCATATAAAAAAAAAAAAAAAAAAAACATGACAAACTGCTTACATATCAATGTGGCAGATGATTATGGTTACCTCCTTCCACCGTGTAGTAATAAAAATTAGTGGGGTCAGACTCAGGGATATTATATATATACGATACGTTATAATCATATTCCATCAATCTGAAAGGCAACAATATCGTGAATTAAACGAAGAAATCACTGTGGAACAGTAATGTACAGCAGTAATCTCAGTGACCTTTACTCTGACGACAGTTTACCCCGGCGTACCACTAATATTCTCCGGAATGACTTGACTCCAAAGTTTTAACCGCGAATTTTAATATTATTATCATCTAAACTACATTATTGTGGAATAATTATATATATATATTATACGTAATGTTTGACTGCGGTTGAATAAGAGCACAGCAGCTGTAACCACCGCAGGAGTGATTTATTAGGAACGAATCGTTTTATTAACAATTCTTTATTAGGTATAATGTTATATGTTATTTTTCCGATTCGACGCGAGCTAATAGTGGCTATAAATACTGTACTACAACCCCGACCGACCCGACGCCCCGTCGGCTTTCATTTTGAGAACGGCGCGTGTAGAAAGCCGCGCGCGCTCGCATATTATCACGGTTTCGGCGCGCATCATTTATCAACCCCGTGGCGACAATAATATTCTATTCAGAGTTTATATATCGGAAAAACCGACGACCCTCTTGTCGCGTCTCCTCCCACGCACGTCCGCCGCGGACGCATTACATTTCGGAGAATTAATTAGCTTTCGTCCGCGGTGGCGGCAGTGACGTACGATAGGGGTTGGAGGA
The DNA here is from genome assembly GCA_025469195.1 of Chaitophorus viminalis. Lineage (NCBI taxonomy): Eukaryota > Metazoa > Arthropoda > Insecta > Hemiptera > Aphididae > Chaitophorus > Chaitophorus viminalis. Next base: position 13,664 of record JAIPRK010000349.1, on the reverse strand, counting down.
ATGAAAAAGAAGGAGAGGTGAGTGAGAGTGAGAGAGATAGGGGAGGGCGAGAACGGCGGTGGTGTTAGCGTGTTTGTAGTAATAATCCGTGGGGTGGTGGACAGGTTTGGGCGTACACGCGACACGCCACAAAATCGATCGGAAAGAAGCGCGCCCGGTCGGTGGAGACATACACACACACGCACACACGCACCCGCGTGGATCGGAAATTAAAACGTTCGAATTTCCAAGGGGTTTCGGCCTCGCGCGGACAAACAGCGACTTCTGTTTATGCCGTTAAGCACGATAGACAACTACACCAATGCCTCTCGCCCCCTCTCGCTATTGGGCCATCTCAGCGGTACTTGTATGAAACATTTTTATTTTTTTATTTCCTCTCCTTTTATATGAAATAGAACCTGGACAACATAGAATTACTATCGATAGAAATCGATCCTGCTGTACATCTTCTTTAAATTTTCACAATTTAATAAATGGATAAAAAAGCAAAAAAAGAAGAATCATAAAATAATTCATTCATAATATGAGTATACGATAAGTGGGTTTTTTTTTAAAAAAAATCAAAATAATACGCTTGTTTTTCTAGTTTCTTAGTGAGGAATGTACTGGTTTTACCACGTGTGTTATTTTTTTTTCTAACTGTTCACACGATTTTGATCAAATGCGATATACATACTCTGATAAAAACAAACCTGAAATGTTGTCAAGTTGGTTATAATGTATATAAACTATGCATAACTATATTAATTCAGGAAATATTATAGTGTTATGTGTAAAAATATGTAGAGTGAAGATGGCAGTCGCATAGTATCCAGGATAATCGTATGATGGAATTAACGATTAATTTGATAAGTAACCAAGCTTTAAACTTTATGTTATTTATTATTTACGTCATATAACTCGTATAGTTGATGGAGTCAAAATAGGGGAGGGGCATGAATACGCTGTTGAGAGTGTTGACTAATAAGGTCACATTTTGTATCTTTGCTTAGACCTCATAATATCTAAATCAGTCCTCTCCAATAAGACGTGACTTCGATTCATTGTGATGGCACGATGCACTATTGCACTATTGCATTATGGATACCCAAACGTATAGCTTCTAGGATTGGCCGTACTCCTATTTCTGCGGGAAAAGTAAAATAAATCATATCAAAAATGTATTACATTTTATATTTTCATTAAACACGTCCTGATCCAACATGAAGCAATAACGCTCATTATAACAATAAGCCATGGCCATAATGAGGCTAATAAATAGAGTGTTTATTGTTTCATCTTGCTCCGATCGTAACGCCAATGCATGTGTTATATAACGCTATTGTTCGCTAGCTAAAACGCGCTACGAATACCTAAAACTCGTTGTCGGTTATAAATGGAAATGAACAATATGTTTTTTTCAATAGTGTTTCGTACAATATATTAAAATATAAGTAACATAGTAAAATAGTATTCGAAAAATTAAAATTTATACCATTTTATGCATAATTTTTAACGTGATACACAATGTATATATTATTTTAATGGAAAATTATTTTTTAATTGAAATACCACCTAGCTCTGGGTGCTTAAAAAAATATAAATTTGTTAAAATAAGAATTTTGAACGTCCGAAAGTTAAATTACTTTTCAAACAACAACAAAACTTTTTTCTTCTAGAGTTATTACGAAAAATTTCCACATCATCCAACAGGGTACGCGTAATTAGATTTACCTTAAAATTTTTGATGCGGTAATATTTTAACAATAGTGCGTGTTGAAACTACAACCATCCTTCATAAGATTAATTATTATTTTAACTATTTTGTGTAACCAAACTATTTGCTGCTTTAAAATAAAAATACTACATTATATTAATCTTTATGTTTTGTAGGTCTTATACAAATAAAGGTATCTTGTAATGGTTTCCCAACATCAAGAGACAATTAGAAATTCCATCAGCCGGTAAGACATTAGGTGTCTCTAGTAGTGCCTGTCTTCAGTTCTACCGGTCGTGAATCCATTAAAAATTAAAATAAAAACAGTTACAATTCTATTGTTTCACTTATTTTGTTTTGTAACCACGCCTACATGCCTCGTACAAAAACATATTAAAATTCTTTATTGTAAATAAAATTACAGACTGTATATCATATTTTTCTAATAAAAAAAAAAAAAAACTTAATTTATTGGTAACATAATTTAGACGAAAAATTATAATAATAACTATTATAACTATATGTGCACTAATTGAAACATGCATTAATTATAACAAATGTACCAAGTTTTTAAGTAAATATCTAATGAACATGCGTATTATAATATAACACTGCGCTAACGTACATTAAGAGTTAAGACTGTTATGAGTTATTATTATACGGTTTAAATCATATTTGTGTTTAACCACAAATTTTACAAAATATGCATAAATGTATAATCTGAATAAATTTTCAATACGATATTCTCATTATTTTATATCCATATAATCTAACACAAGAAATGAATGTATATTATGTAATATTTCATGGCTATGCCTTACGGTTGTAGAGCAAAAGCAAATGTAAAAAAATATATCCATAATTATTATACTTTTATAAGAACAATTAAATCATTTCGAACATGGTTTGAGGCACATCAAAACAGAAATTCAATATTAATTCAGGTATGAAATATTTTTTGCATAATATATAGTATAAATTACTTAATTCCATTATACAAACTGAATGTAAGTGTTTATTTTTTTCCATTTTGAAATAATTTAATTCGGCTTATCTACTTAGCTTCAATCATGTTATTTTATTGAATCTTGAAATATTTTTTTATCATGTGGTAAGAAAATTACTGGTTCTATACAGCTTAGTAATTTTTCTTTCCATTCACGCTGAGTATATTATATATTTTTATGTCGTTTCAAAAAAAAAAAAAAATATATATATATATAAATCATATAATATAAATATATATATAATATAAAGCTGTCGTTGATAATATATTTAACGAAAAAATAATCGATAACGCACTTACTTGGCCAACTATAATAATAATGTATGAAAAAAAATTCATACATTTTTCTGCAGCATATTAATTCACTTTCTACGAGTGCAGGAAAATAATATTTCTTTTGGACAAAATAATGCATACCGGTGAGACTGAAATCAATTTAAGTCGAACACATAATCAGAATAATATATTGTATAGATGACCGAAACATTATTAAACTTGCGTCGTGTAGATTTATAGAATATTCATATGTATTTAGAATACGATTATGCACATTTTTCCTGAATGTACACATTAAAATGTTATGAAAATACAAAGCGTGACTAACGTGATAATACACACAAAATATAATACTCTGTAACTCATGGTTCTATACTGTCTCTATAGTAAAATTAATTACACATAAATTACACTTGTTCGGAAAAATCTCGTTCAGACGAAATCCTACATGGCCATATTATATTATTATGTTTGAATTCTGAAGATAACAAGATCCTATAAAATGATAGTATCCCGTCATTGTATTAAATGCGTGGACATATAGTTATAATATTGGTATTAAATTGTATGAACAATGTATAAATGCCGTATGATATTGGAAACTAACAATACGCGTTTAGGGTGTAACTAAAATACGCTTATCACGGATATATTATTATTATTATTTATGATATTATTATAATCGGTAAAACATTAAGTACAACCAGTACGAGTTTTTCTGTTATAATGTCATGCTACATCCGTTTCGTTACTATACCACACACATTTTACGCGTTTAGGTAAAAGTGCGATAGAAATATATTAAAAGTAACAATACTCTATTAAATATCGATTGCAAGTCAGACATATTTTGGACAATATTACAGTCAAATGCATATTATATTGTTATTGATTAACTGCAAGAATACTATTACACGCTCAAACTTCCTACCGTCACCATGCGGAATAGTTGGTCACCTTAAATTAAATATGTTGAAATTTATAACTATACATATTTTATTAAACGTACAAAAAAATATCCTATTATACATTTCATAATATTCATCGACTAGATACAGATTGTATTATGCACGCCGGACGCTTGTCCCGCTCTACCAGCATGAAATTGTGCAATTATTAAGATATATTATTATTTGAACCTGATAATTTATTGTATTTGAAAACGATTTAAAGTGGTTTGACTTTTAATTTGAAACTTAATTTGAATAAACTTACTGGAAAGTACTAGCGAACATTTTACCTCGCTTTTTTCGAAAACTTAAATGGTTGTAAGAAAATACGAGTATCATGGAAAATAACAAAGTGTTCGAAAATTCGTATTGTACTAAATACCGTAACATTATATGAAGTAATTTCGAATATCACTGGAAAATCGTAATTTTCTTTTTACGATACTTTTTGATACATAAGAAAATTAATTTTTAAAATATCGTCCCGTCATTGCCAAACTCAAAAGTTACGCATGAATCTAATATTATTATTGTAAATACGAACAAACGTAAATTTTCTTTATTCTAATCGAGATTCTAATATATCATTGAGTTTTATCAATCAATTTCTAGTAATTCACCAAAAAAATATGGATGATGTCAGAATCTATTGATCACTTTTAGCTAATGATTTTATAACATAAAAATGCAATCCATGTAGAATTTAATTTTTTTTATTGAGATACGAACCAAAATTACATATTATAAAAAAAAACATTTCATCTTACTGGTTTATTATAGTATGTCATTAGATTGTGTGAATATTTTTCTCCAACAATAATATATTATAATTTAGGTAAGTATAAAAGTGTATATTATAATGCATTGAATTGCATATTTAAAACGTAAAATAAACTCACTTAAATAGGTATTATATCCGTCAGACATATTTAAAAAAAGAAGCCCATAATGTAATTTTGCAATTTCGTTACCATCTCAGTTATGTTATACGATGACTGAGATTTATTGAGCGCTTACTATAGCTTATTATAATATAGTTGATTTACAAAAAAAAAAATCGTACCGTTGAAAATATCTCTTAAAAAAAAAAAAAAAACGGGAACTCGGTCTGCTATACAGTAGGGGCGGAGTGAACCTGGGTCATAGAGTAGGTCATTATAATGGATGTGTTAAATTTGAATACAACGATAGGTATCATTGTATTGTGTAAAAACGGTTCTGAATGGAGATGATTTGTTAGTTTAGATTCTAGAATATATATTATATTTAAATTGTAATATTTTGTCAATATTAAATGCTCTTCAGACGCTTATAAAAAATAATTTCGTTCAAGAATATTATATAGCACTTTCCAACCAAATTTTTATAATACAAACTTTAGGAAACACTTACTTTAAATTAATATAATAATAAATGAACATAATAATATATCTGTTATATTTAAATTATTTATCTGTGTTAATTAGTTTTATAAAGCCATTTAGCATTACCCAGAGAGTACTATGAGGAGGTGGCTTCTCTTAGTCTTCAAAAATGTATTGTGTTTTTGTACATTTATATAATTATTAATTTTTATATAATACAAGAACAAGTTTTTATCAAACTATTCTATTTAATATAATTTTGATGATTTATACTTTTGATAAAAACTTACTTATATTATATAAAAATTATATTAATGTACAAAAACACAATACATTTTTGGAGAGTAAAATAAGCCGCCTCCTCGATAGTTAGATATAAATAATTTAAAGTAAGTGTTTCCCAAAGTGTGTATTATAAAAATTTTTGGTCGGAAATCGCTATTAAATATTCTTGGGCGAAAAGGGAAAGTAGTTTTAAAATATTTGGGCGAAAAGAGTACCGCCCCTGGGAAACACATAACAATAACAACATAAAAGCCAATTAATGTTAAACCATGATTAATACACAGGGATTCTGATGAATGTACATAATATAGGAATACGTGAAATTATCAACGGACCCGACCAAAATTTGAGTGCTCTGTATCTCGAATCCTATTTCATTGCTCTTTCGAAAATATAAATTAACAATGCTAAATGTACCAAAATCGATATTGCCACAGGTGAAAATATATATATTTATTAAAATAAAATAAACATTGCACTGGTGCGTGTAAAAAAAAAAAAATTAAAAATATTTTTATTCATAATGAAAAACTTTTGAACGGGTATATATACTTAGGTATACCAATTTTACAACTACGGCGTTATACGAAATAAGAATGCGGAAACGAGGAAAAAAATGAATTTCATACATATATAATAAGTACAAATAATACAGTTACATGTATAGTATACACCGTACAAACGTAATAATAACTGATATTTCGTTGGAATGCGAAGGGTACAACGTTTGATAGTTTACTTTAACATAAAATATATATTTTCTATTCAAGCGTAGCCGCTGCGTTGTTGTACATAATAATATATATATATATATACCATGCATACATACACACATAAATATACCGTGTACGATACAATTTATATATTATTATTATCGTGAATGAAGAGTGGGTGAAAACGAACGATCCGAGGTTGTTCTGCATACGGCGAACACTCGACAGGTTTGTATACTCAAGTTTCCTTGGGTGCTGGAATAAAAAAATCGGGTTAAGAAAACAAAAAAATAAATAAGCATGCGCGTTATAGCGTGTATATATATTATATTATAAACACACACATATACTTGTTTATGTACAAAGTATAGTACCTACGAGCTACGTTTTTATGCAAAATGACGTATTCGCATATGGAACGATGTAACTCGAGAATGATATCGTGCCCCTCTCCCCTTCCCGTGTTAAACTGAGAGCGTATACGTGTGGTGTTGTACCCCGTGTACGCTTGCATAGACTTTATTGTATACGCACACCAACGCACACACTCAGGTACGCACACATGCACGCGCTCACATATGCACTTACACATGCACAGCACACACACACGCGCAAGCTCGGAGGGGCTGAAAAAATTACAACGTCGCTCGCGATTCGGATGAATATTTAATATGCGTATATACGTACGACACGATGTCATAGCTACTCAGGAACGGTATATATAATAATAATAATACTAAAAGTCGCAGTTGTACTGTGCAGAAGCATATAATTTAGATATATTATATTATTATTATGCGAACGGAAGACAAACAACGGTGCACGCGACGGACTTTTATAATATGCGCAAGGAGCCCGGTGCACGTTTACCTATATGTATGTATATATATATATATATATATATATTTTGTGTAAAAACGACGACGACGGGTTCGCGAAAGAGCTGGTCAATATTCCCAATGGGGGAACCGCTGCTCGCCGTGTCACGGGGCAAGTTGTGCTGCGAGAAATTTTTTGTTTTGGTTTTTTATTTATTTTTCTCATTTTTTATGCCTCGACAATTGTTAGAAAGGGAAGTGCTCGGGCGACCTAGTTGTGTCCCAGCGGTATAGATCACTCGCCTGATATCCCCCGAAGTACGAATAAAATCTGATATGTATTTTAGGGACGACGCCGCAGCGACAAAAAAAATAAATAAATAAAAAAAAAATATATGACCATTATAGTGATTAAGTGCAAAACACCGAATCAGAATAATTTCATCGTCGACCCTTGTTTGCGAAACGAAGTGTAAAAATCGAATTATAATAACACGACCCTACGTACGTCTATAACTATGCAGTGACTTGGTCACGACTGCGACTACGTAACGCGATTTCCGAATAGAATTATACTAAACAATACGAGTATTACCATATTATGCGTCTTGTATTATTTTTAATTCCATTAGGTTGTACGTTGGATGTTTTACTAGAATAACTGCGTATAATATGCATTGCACAGATAATGTACTAAACGTAGTAGAATGGTTTTAAATGCACAAAATTCGATTTGTAATCGTAATACGTAATAATAATAAGTTCCGAAATGCACTGTAATCGTAAACCATTCGACTGAGTTACACAACATTTTTGATTCCATAGTAGTATTTTTATTTTAAATAGAACAAGATTCTTAGGTCAGATGAAATCCTGCGGTTTGGTATATCTATAAAATGTTAATACAAGTAGTAAATACCCAGTTAATGTATAGGGGCTTTACAACAATCAAACTATAAACGAAATTTACACTTTGCAACCTTTACTCTGTTTGTTCTCAATTTTTTGGAAAACAACCTAAAGTACTAACCAGACAAAGTTTATCAGAAAATTACAAATATTGTTTATATCGTAGCAACCCTTTTGGTCAATATTGTATACACACATACAAAAAAAATAAAATAAACAGATATCATAGTAAAACCATTACATTTTTGTTTCATTCAGAATCTAAATTAGTTATTTAACTAATTATTGTTTCCCAATATTGTCATCACGTATCGTACATGATTTTTAAAAAAAAAAAATCAATGAGTGTTACTATATCGGGTAAAATATTCATTTGAATTAAAATAATTATGAATTTACGCCTTCTTTTCAAATGTTTTGTTGGTGGACACATGTTTATAGTGCGCAAAATGTTATACCAATGAAATACATAATAAATCTTGTTTGTATTTATCGGAGTATGTGTATAAATACGCGTCCAACAATAATTTTGGCCTAGTCTGACGGGATGTTGAACATTTCTCACAGCAAAAAAGTCTGAATCTTTCAATCGGTGCAGTGATGGATATCGTCAGGTACGATGCACGTATGTATAGGTACACATCGCAGTATTATACTGTTGAACTTGTAATGAACTTAACAGCTCTTGGAAAACAATTCCGAACTCACATTTTTTAAAAAGAATTACGATATTTTTCAATTAAAAATCTTTTTTTTATTGCTCGAAATGTATTCAAACAATAATATTTATATAAGTTAAGGAAAAAAAATACATATTAATAGTATAAAATTTAATTAAAAACTACCTAATATATAAAAAAAAATAAACTAATTATAAAAAAAAAAAAATTATGAGTCTATATTAACTCGTATATACATATATATTTAAATGAACGTCTTTGTCATTCATTATGTTCTTTGAAACTACTCATTCGATCATCTATAGGTATGTTTTTAAAAAATGAAATATTACATCTCGAAGCAGGTTTTAACAATAATTTCAGTTGTATAAGTCAATTGAATAATTATTTATTATTTATATTTGTTTATTTTTCAATATCGTACGACAGTAAAAGTATCCATATTTTCATATTGGTTTTATTTTATTATTACTGATAACTTCTATAATCAGGCATAACACAAAAAAGAAAACACAAATGTTTACTCTCCAACTGCGAGACGTTCCCACTCCCTCTTCCATAACAACCACTGTAAACTGTATGTAACTTGCTGTGTGATAACTCAGAAAACATCTAAACTATTTGTGCCACAAACAAAAAAATAAATAATATTGTGTATGGATACATTTTAGAAAAATAGTAGTGTAGGTATGTCAATTGTAAAATGTAAATACGAAAATGTAAATATCGCAATATCTATTTTAAAATTTAGAAAACGATTTGGCCTGCATTCACCTGGTTTCTATCATATTAATATTAAGAATTTTGAGTAGACAACCGCTGGGCAACTAAATAAAAAGCTACAGCTAAAGTTCTGAACAATGCCGACAAGAAAAATTTGCTGTCAATTTTAGGCCTAGGTTGAAATGTGAAAGAAAACTACGATTATATATATTTTTTTCTCCCATAGTTACCTAATCCAACATAAATATAAGCATCTATTTTTATGGGTGCAAAGGCGGATATATATATAATATATATATATAATAAATAAGAATTTTCGGTGCCAATAACTTCGAAAACCACTCATCTGATCGTCATGATGTTTGTTTAAAAATTATAGAGTACATCGTGGAAAAGGTTTTAAGTCCATTTCCAATACTAAATAAGTATAACATTTATAGGAGAATATCCACATCGTTACTCTAATGTATGCATTTATACAAAAAACGGTATTTTTCAAATATCAAGTTTCTGACGATATTATTAAAATTTTTACGATTTATTCACAGATTTCGTTCAAATACTTCCTTGAGAGTGCCCACGTTGCGCCTAAAATAAGATTTAAATAATGTAAGGTTATAATTCGTTAAAAACTATGTTCCAGCTAAGACTACAGTGTAGTTGCGTAATTCATCTTGTAAATATATATATATATATAAATAAATATGTAGAGTGGTGCATTATACGACCTGTTTCGAATCATAAAATTAATGCAATATTAGTTATTTCACAAAGTCAATAATAATAATAAAATAAATAATATTGAATAAAGCAAAAATTCCGTAAAACAAACTTTTATGTGACGAAATTTATATTAAACAAAATATTTTGTAAATCTTCATGGTTTATCATTCATAAATGTATAATCCATTTAAACATATTAAATGGCTTTTCTTCTTTCCTACGGCAGCGTTGTTCTCGTCACCTATCCGAGAGGGTGAAAAGTTGTACTCGCATAACAATGTTTTTACGGATCAAAAGAGGAGGGTCCGAATAAAAACTAAGCGTGTTCCGAATTTGGAATCACGAGTCAGCTGCGTTTAGTAGCGAACGCTGCACTCGCAGTGACTGTACACCATCCGTCGGGAGTAAATAATTTTTCGTTACAAATAATTTCTTCGCACTTTTATTACCGGTAAATCGATCTCACTTTGCGTAATGGTCCTCCTGCAGGATTAGTGGTATATAAATTGTTAATTTTTTCTCCTGAATCTTCCGGTTTTAATTTCTCACCGCACCGTGTACAGTTAGTATTTTTTAGTATGGATCAAAACAATTATGGCCGGCGTAGTTGTTGTTTTCGTCACCGTCATCACCACGGCTATACGGGTATGAAATAGTGTACGCGGGGTTAACATTCTCCATATTATCGCATTGCAATTTGCATTCTGACGACAACGATCGTTCAACACTGTGTGGATTCCCCCACATTGATAAATAAGACCACAGACGCAGATAAACGAAAACACATTAAAACGAATATATATATATATATATATGTGTATATACTATTCTCAAATTAAAACGTTCAAAGTGTATATTATAACCATGGCTGCGCGCCGGGGTTGTGTGTTCCGTTCCTCCGGGAATCCTCGCGCCAGCACATAACGAAATGCGATTTTCTCATTATCATCACAGCAAACAAGCAACGAACATGGGCACGTTTATACAAACTGATACTTGGCATTATTTTGATTCGATATAAACAGTATCTCGGGACACTTAGACTCACGCACATTGCTTTAATTTATTAGAATTTTCACGAGACGCATCTTGAATATTTTATTTACACGAAATAGGTGCTTATATACATATATATTTATATGCGCACTTCGACTGTGTTTGTCAAGATTCATTCAGTATTCTTGTATCCATTTAAAAATAGCAATAACAAACAATAAACTTTACAGCTCGAAGTTATAAGAACTCCGTGTTGCATAAATATTCCGAGTGTATGTTATGTTATGTAAAATATTTCTACGTTATTATTTATTACTATTGTATACGTCTAACTTCCTTGAAAAATAATAATATTTGGTTCTCTCCTCAATTCCGAGACTTGAAATAAAAACTTTGGTGCAAAATTCTTATCGTTTAAACGCCGACTTGTATAATATTTAAAGTACGTAATATAACGGAAATACATGTAAATAAATATTCATTTCATTTGGTTTAATTTGTTGTATTTACAATTATACAATAAGGGTTACACGACGATATAATCTAATAATTGGTTTGATAAATACAGTCCAAAAAATGTTACCAACTATAACGTCTATACCATTCTTTTAACATAAGTAAGTTACATAACTGATTCTGGTAAGAAATACGAATGCAACCAATGAAGGATTACATATCATGGAAATTAAATGTTTTTCTTTTCATTGTTCGTCTTCCCTTGGCATAAACAATCACTATAATAATAATTATAAATTTCAATGTAAATAATATTTAAAATTGTTTTTTTATTCAATCAAAAGTTAGAAAAAGTTACAGTATGCTGAATTATGTATTTTTAGTGAGCGTTCTTAATGACAGTAAAATTAAAGAAATTCTTAATTAAGAAGCCAAAAAAAATATCAGCAAAAAATATACAGAACAAATTTATAGTATATAAAAATACTTTGAACAAATTTTCAAAATTAAAAGAGTACATTTTTGTTTTATATATAAACTGAAAAATATTATTGTAAGTATATTACTTGGTCAATGATTTAATGAGTTTGTTAAGTATTTTTTTTTTTTTTTGGATTTACTATAATATTATAAGTCTTTGTTTTTTCGATAGTCATGCCCGATTGCTTGACACTTCGTATCCATTAACGATTCCATCTTCTTAGCCAATGTTCACTATGTAACTGATACTACAGATATGTAGATAAAGGTTATAAATGTTTATATTTCTAATAATTGTTAATATAATAGTACAACTAATTTTCAAAATTATATAAAATAAATCAATATTATTATAATTTATAAAGAGAACAAACTATTAGTGTTCTTACTTTTGCAAAAAAAAAAAAAAATATTAAATAAAATGTGAAATTTTTAATGAATACTAATAATAAGTACCCATTATTTAATAAATGGTTCAAATGACTACGAGTTATATTTATAAAATAATAACCAATTAACTAATATCATATGATAATAATTCGTTGAACACTCCATTTATTTTTTATTTTATTTTTTAATTCTCCTATACGTAATTTTATATGACTTTGTGGTAAAAAAGACCTATGATACATCTTGTGTCCATGAATCATAAAATAATGAAATATTTATTAATAACACAATCTATTAGAATACTAAGAGGTCTAAAATATGCCAGGTTCTCGATTAAAATTTTTTTGTAATTAATTTTTTTCTCAGTTGTTTTTTTAAAAAAAAGAACGGGTGGGCCTCGCATTGCTGTATAGTTGGGGGTGGAGTGTACCTCGTTTATAGGATAGGTCATTATTACAATGTATTTGTTAAATTTGAATACAATGATAGATATCATTGTATACGAATAACAATTCTGAACGGAGTTAATATGTTTGTCTAAAATGTGTATATAATAATTTAGTATTTTATATTTAAATTGAATTATAAAGCAATTTCGTAAAAATTTAAATTTAAAACAGTCATAAAATTTTTTCCTTTTGGTCCGGTAGAAATTTTTTTATATATTTTCGAAGATTAGCTTAGTGTCAAAATTTTGAACCTTAAGTATAAATAGAAAAAATTTTATGAATTTTTATCTACAAAATAACTTGCAAATTATAGTAATTTTGACACATTTTATACAAATTTGAGCTTTATGAGCTTATAAAAAAAATTTGAGTGAAACGATCACCGTTCTTTTCTATTGAAGATAAGTTAAGCTTATTATAAACCTTGTATTCAATTTTCGAGAGTTTTTGGCCAGCCAATTAAATTTTATAGGTGTTTTTAAAAAAAAAACTTACAAAAATCGAATATTTAAATTGTATATAAATAAGTCAAAATATGTCAAAATACTTTGAAACCTTAACCATGTATAGAGAACACTAATATAAAGATTTGGTGAAAATTTTAAGTTGTTGCAGTTTTTCTATTTTGAGTTAGAGCATTTTAAAAAAACCGATATGATTTCTCAGTCTAGAATTTTATATATTATATTATATTTTACATGTAATTTTATGTCAATATTCGCTGTTCAAACGCTTATAAAAAAAAATTGT